>JAPYMA010002035.1:0-114682 GCA_035041965.1 Anisakis pegreffii
CTATGAGGGGAAATCTCTCAGGTGTTTGTGGTCACTCGCCGAAGCTTATCTATTAGCTAGTGTCATGATGGCATTCATACACTTCTATGATGCAATCCTTATATCCCTTGCCAGTGCAGTTATCGTCAGTCATTAGTGCTGATAAGGTAAATGATAACTTTGAGAAATCCATTTAAATAAGAGGAAAGGCAATATAGGGTCTCGAGTTTTGTTGTGTTAGCTACACTGGCATATCAAAGGAAGGAAAATATCCCTCTAAAACTGACTTTCATGAACGTAGGGTATGAACAGCCTTATGAAGCTAGCGGTAGGTCTGGAAAGTTCGCCTGGACCACTCATCCTGTAGAGTCGAGTTGCTGACCGGTGACTCGAAGCACGTCTTCGTTGTAGTACTGTTTGGTAACAGCTGGATTATGTTCCAATGTTATGAAATGTGCTATGAGGGGAAATCTCTCAGGTGTTTGTGGTCACTCGCCGAAGCTTATCTATTAGCTAGTGTCATGATGGCATTCATACACTTCTATGATGCAATCCTTATATCCCTTGCCAGTGCAGTTATCGTCAGTCATTAGTGCTGATAAGGTAAATGATAACTTTGAGAAATCCATTTAAATAAGAGGAAAGGCAATATAGGGTCTCGAGTTTTGTTGTGTTAGCTACACTGGCATATCAAAGGAAGGAAAATATCCCTCTAAAACTGACTTTCATGAACGTAGGGTATGAACAGCCTTATGAAGCTAGCGGTAGGTCTGGAAAGTTCGCCTGGACCACTCATCCTGTAGAGTCGAGTTGCTGACCGGTGACTCGAAGCACGTCTTCGTTGTAGTACTGTTTGGTAACAGCTGGATTATGTTCCAATGTTATGAAATGTGCTATGAGGGGAAATCTCTCAGGTGTTTGTGGTCACTCGCCGAAGCTTATCTATTAGCTAGTGTCATGATGGCATTCATACACTTCTATGATGCAATCCTTATATCCCTTGCCAGTGCAGTTATCGTCAGTCATTAGTGCTGATAAGGTAAATGATAACTTTGAGAAATCCATTTAAATAAGAGGAAAGGCAATATAGGGTCTCGAGTTTTGTTGTGTTAGCTACACTGGCATATCAAAGGAAGGAAAATATCCCTCTAAAACTGACTTTCATGAACGTAGGGTATGAACAGCCTTATGAAGCTAGCGGTAGGTCTGGAAAGTTCGCCTGGACCACTCATCCTGTAGAGTCGAGTTGCTGACCGGTGACTCGAAGCACGTCTTCGTTGTAGTACTGTTTGGTAACAGCTGGATTATGTTCCAATGTTATGAAATGTGCTATGAGGGGAAATCTCTCAGGTGTTTGTGGTCACTCGCCGAAGCTTATCTATTAGCTAGTGTCATGATGGCATTCATACACTTCTATGATGCAATCCTTATATCCCTTGCCAGTGCAGTTATCGTCAGTCATTAGTGCTGATAAGGTAAATGATAACTTTGAGAAATCCATTTAAATAAGAGGAAAGGCAATATAGGGTCTCGAGTTTTGTTGTGTTAGCTACACTGGCATATCAAAGGAAGGAAAATATCCCTCTAAAACTGACTTTCATGAACGTAGGGTATGAACAGCCTTATGAAGCTAGCGGTAGGTCTGGAAAGTTCGCCTGGACCACTCATCCTGTAGAGTCGAGTTGCTGACCGGTGACTCGAAGCACGTCTTCGTTGTAGTACTGTTTGGTAACAGCTGGATTATGTTCCAATGTTATGAAATGTGCTATGAGGGGAAATCTCTCAGGTGTTTGTGGTCACTCGCCGAAGCTTATCTATTAGCTAGTGTCATGATGGCATTCATACACTTCTATGATGCAATCCTTATATCCCTTGCCAGTGCAGTTATCGTCAGTCATTAGTGCTGATAAGGTAAATGATAACTTTGAGAAATCCATTTAAATAAGAGGAAAGGCAATATAGGGTCTCGAGTTTTGTTGTGTTAGCTACACTGGCATATCAAAGGAAGGAAAATATCCCTCTAAAACTGACTTTCATGAACGTAGGGTATGAACAGCCTTATGAAGCTAGCGGTAGGTCTGGAAAGTTCGCCTGGACCACTCATCCTGTAGAGTCGAGTTGCTGACCGGTGACTCGAAGCACGTCTTCGTTGTAGTACTGTTTGGTAACAGCTGGATTATGTTCCAATGTTATGAAATGTGCTATGAGGGGAAATCTCTCAGGTGTTTGTGGTCACTCGCCGAAGCTTATCTATTAGCTAGTGTCATGATGGCATTCATACACTTCTATGATGCAATCCTTATATCCCTTGCCAGTGCAGTTATCGTCAGTCATTAGTGCTGATAAGGTAAATGATAACTTTGAGAAATCCATTTAAATAAGAGGAAAGGCAATATAGGGTCTCGAGTTTTGTTGTGTTAGCTACACTGGCATATCAAAGGAAGGAAAATATCCCTCTAAAACTGACTTTCATGAACGTAGGGTATGAACAGCCTTATGAAGCTAGCGGTAGGTCTGGAAAGTTCGCCTGGACCACTCATCCTGTAGAGTCGAGTTGCTGACCGGTGACTCGAAGCACGTCTTCGTTGTAGTACTGTTTGGTAACAGCTGGATTATGTTCCAATGTTATCAAATGTGCTATGAGGGGAAATCTCTCAGGTGTTTGTGGTCACTCGCCGAAGCTTATCTATTAGCTAGTGTCATGATGGCATTCATACACTTCTATGATGCAATCCTTATATCCCTTGCCAGTGCAGTTATCGTCAGTCATTAGTGCTGATAAGGTAAATGATAACTTTGAGAAATCCATTTAAATAAGAGGAAAGGCAATATAGGGTCTCGAGTTTTGTTGTGTTAGCTACACTGGCATATCAAAGGAAGGAAAATATCCCTCTAAAACTGACTTTCATGAACGTAGGGTATGAACAGCCTTATGAAGCTAGCGGTAGGTCTGGAAAGTTCGCCTGGACCACTCATCCTGTAGAGTCGAGTTGCTGACCGGTGACTCGAAGCACGTCTTCGTTGTAGTACTGTTTGGTAACAGCTGGATTATGTTCCAATGTTATCAAATGTGCTATGAGGGGAAATCTCTCAGGTGTTTGTGGTCACTCGCCGAAGCTTATCTATTAGCTAGTGTCATGATGGCATTCATACACTTCTATGATGCAATCCTTATATCCCTTGCCAGTGCAGTTATCGTCAGTCATTAGTGCTGATAAGGTAAATGATAACTTTGAGAAATCCATTTAAATAAGAGGAAAGGCAATATAGGGTCTCGAGTTTTGTTGTGTTAGCTACACTGGCATATCAAAGGAAGGAAAATATCCCTCTAAAACTGACTTTCATGAACGTAGGGTATGAACAGCCTTATGAAGCTAGCGGTAGGTCTGGAAAGTTCGCCTGGACCACTCATCCTGTAGAGTCGAGTTGCTGACCGGTGACTCGAAGCACGTCTTCGTTGTAGTACTGTTTGGTAACAGCTGGATTATGTTCCAATGTTATCAAATGTGCTATGAGGGGAAATCTCTCAGGTGTTTGTGGTCACTCGCCGAAGCTTATCTATTAGCTAGTGTCATGATGGCATTCATACACTTCTATGATGCAATCCTTATATCCCTTGCCAGTGCAGTTATCGTCAGTCATTAGTGCTGATAAGGTAAATGATAACTTTGAGAAATCCATTTAAATAAGAGGAAAGGCAATATAGGGTCTCGAGTTTTGTTGTGTTAGCTACACTGGCATATCAAAGGAAGGAAAATATCCCTCTAAAACTGACTTTCATGAACGTAGGGTATGAACAGCCTTATGAAGCTAGCGGTAGGTCTGGAAAGTTCGCCTGGACCACTCATCCTGTAGAGTCGAGTTGCTGACCGGTGACTCGAAGCACGTCTTCGTTGTAGTACTGTTTGGTAACAGCTGGATTATGTTCCAATGTTATCAAATGTGCTATGAGGGGAAATCTCTCAGGTGTTTGTGGTCACTCGCCGAAGCTTATCTATTAGCTAGTGTCATGATGGCATTCATACACTTCTATGATGCAATCCTTATATCCCTTGCCAGTGCAGTTATCGTCAGTCATTAGTGCTGATAAGGTAAATGATAACTTTGAGAAATCCATTTAAATAAGAGGAAAGGCAATATAGGGTCTCGAGTTTTGTTGTGTTAGCTACACTGGCATATCAAAGGAAGGAAAATATCCCTCTAAAACTGACTTTCATGAACGTAGGGTATGAACAGCCTTATGAAGCTAGCGGTAGGTCTGGAAAGTTCGCCTGGACCACTCATCCTGTAGAGTCGAGTTGCTGACCGGTGACTCGAAGCACGTCTTCGTTGTAGTACTGTTTGGTAACAGCTGGATTATGTTCCAATGTTATCAAATGTGCTATGAGGGGAAATCTCTCAGGTGTTTGTGGTTACTCGCCGAAGCTTATCTATTAGCTAGTGTCATGATGGCATTCATACACTTCTATGATGCAATCCTTATATCCCTTGCCAGTGCAGTTATCGTCAGTCATTAGTGCTGATAAGGTAAATGATAACTTTGAGAAATCCATTTAAATAAGAGGAAAGGCAATATAGGGTCTCGAGTTTTGTTGTGTTAGCTACACTGGCATATCAAAGGAAGGAAAATATCCCTCTAAAACTGACTTTCATGAACGTAGGGTATGAACAGCCTTATGAAGCTAGCGGTAGGTCTGGAAAGTTCGCCTGGACCACTCATCCTGTAGAGTCGAGTTGCTGACCGGTGACTCGAAGCACGTCTTCGTTGTAGTACTGTTTGGTAACAGCTGGATTATGTTCCAATGTTATCAAATGTGCTATGAGGGGAAATCTCTCAGGTGTTTGTGGTCACTCGCCGAAGCTTATCTATTAGCTAGTGTCATGATGGCATTCATACACTTCTATGATGCAATCCTTATATCCCTTGCCAGTGCAGTTATCGTCAGTCATTAGTGCTGATAAGGTAAATGATAACTTTGAGAAATCCATTTAAATAAGAGGAAAGGCAATATAGGGTCTCGAGTTTTGTTGTGTTAGCTACACTGGCATATCAAAGGAAGGAAAATATCCCTCTAAAACTGACTTTCATGAACGTAGGGTATGAACAGCCTTATGAAGCTAGCGGTAGGTCTGGAAAGTTCGCCTGGACCACTCATCCTGTAGAGTCGAGTTGCTGACCGGTGACTCGAAGCACGTCTTCGTTGTAGTACTGTTTGGTAACAGCTGGATTATGTTCCAATGTTATGAAATGTGCTATGAGGGGAAATCTCTCAGGTGTTTGTGGTCACTCGCCGAAGCTTATCTATTAGCTAGTGTCATGATGGCATTCATACACTTCTATGATGCAATCCTTATATCCCTTGCCAGTGCAGTTATCGTCAGTCATTAGTGCTGATAAGGTAAATGATAACTTTGAGAAATCCATTTAAATAAGAGGAAAGGCAATATAGGGTCTCGAGTTTTGTTGTGTTAGCTACACTGGCATATCAAAGGAAGGAAAATATCCTCTAAAACTGACTTTCATGAACGTAGGGTATGAACAGCCTTATGAAGCTAGCGGTAGGTCTGGAAAGTTCGCCTGGACCACTCATCCTGTAGAGTCGAGTTGCTGACCGGTGACTCGAAGCACGTCTTCGTTGTAGTACTGTTTGGTAACAGCTGGATTATGTTCCAATGTTATCAAATGTGCTATGAGGGGAAATCTCTCAGGTGTTTGTGGTCACTCGCCGAAGCTTATCTATTAGCTAGTGTCATGATGACATTCATACACTTCTATGATGCAATCCTTATATCCCTTGCCAGTGCAGTTATCGTCAGTCATTAGTGCTGATAAGGTAAATGATAACTTTGAGAAATCCATTTAAATAAGAGGAAAGGCAATATAGGGTCTCGAGTTTTGTTGTGTTAGCTACACTGGCATATCAAAGGAAGGAAAATATCCCTCTAAAACTGACTTTCATGAACGTGGGGTATGAACAGCCTTATGAAGCTAGCGGTAGGTCTGGAAAGTTCGCCTGGATCGCTCACCTGTAGAGTCGAGTTGCTGAATGGTGACTCGTCTTCCTCGTAGTGCTGTTTGATAACAGCTGGAATAAAGTTCCAATGTTACCAAATGTGTTATGAGGAGATATCTCTCAGGTGTTTGTGGTTACTCGCCGAAGCTTATCTATTAGCTAGTGTCATGATGGCATTCCTACAAATTCTCTGATGCAATCCTTATTTCCCATGCCAGTGCCGTTCCTGTCCATCATTAGTTCTAATAATGTACTTGATAAGTTTGAGAAGTCCATCCAAATGGGATGCGAAGCATTGTGAGTTCTCCAGCTTGTTAACGGGGAAACGTTTGAATACCATCAAATTTTAAAGTCATCGTCTCTGTTCGTAATAGTTGAGCACTTCCGAGAGCTTATATCCCGGGCCAGGATTGAACTGGGTGACTGCGGTTTGGGCTGCGCATGGAGGTTAGAACTTTCTGTTGAGTATATGGGCATGAAATGCATATGGGCATTGGATATGCAGGCATGAAATATGTTAATTTAGTTATATTAATTGTTGTATATGTTAATATATTTGATTGTCCTATTGTCATGATTATTTCGTGTTGTTGTTGATGTGATGATTATTTCATGTTTTCGTGCCTTCATCCTGTCGTTATTCAATACCGTGTTTTTTATGCTGTCGCGCCAGGCGTAATGGAGGAAAGTATTGCTGGGCATGATTTGGTTGCGTTCCGTGATTGAGACAGAACCTCAAATTCGAAGCTCCAGCCTAGACGCAAGGTCATAACTTTGCTGAGATTTGGATAAATGTGAAAGGACCAGTGCTGCGTGGCGCGACAGCTGTATTAAACGTTTTTCCACGTGTTACCACACTACACTGAAATCGCTTGAAAGGAGCAACGAGTCGTCAGGATCTGTCGAGTTTAGGATTGTCATGGCAGCAACTGCTGTAGTTTTGTGACGATAGGTTTGAGTGAATTCAAGCGCAGCGTAGGTTCTAGGATTGTTTACATCGCAGTTAGGGCCTCAGAGCTTGAAATTCAAAGGCTTCTCGAAATATCGATGGGAGAAGGCATTTAGAAACTTTACTAATGCAAAGCACTGTTATTAATTCAGCAGGGTGTAACTGAAATGAGGAATCATAAACTGAGTAACATCTCATGGGAAGATCGCACACATAACATAAGGATGATGAGACAGTTCTCGAGCAATGAATTAGCTTCTTTCGAATAACATGATGATATGACAAAAAAACAAGGATTCCCGAACGGAAGGAGACGGTGTTTATGAAGGACATTTAGTCATTTAACGTAGTATAGGAATTGCAAAGTAAGTAGGGCATTTGTGGTGTGGCGTGTAATGCACGTTAGCGTAGATCCCACGATGAGATCAGTAGGTTAGAGTGAGCATCACTGTTTGAGATTTAGTAATATGCACAGAAAAGGTTGCTGCCTGTGATCTGTTCATTTTTTTTCTTCTGTGGAAAGCATGAAACTTCGAAAGAACCCTATGCATTTCCCTGCGGTAGTCATGAGTCGGGCTTTGTATCGAAATCTTCATCAGTATTCAGTCAGCGCTTCTGAATGAACATGCATGCTCCTCTTTCCTTCTGAGTGAGGAAATTCGTGAATAAACACGCAAAGACGGTGGCAAATGCAATGGTAAATGCTTGAGCACATGGTAAATGTAACGGTAATGTAAATGGCAAATGTAATGGTAAATGTACATGCATACTCCTCTTTCCAATTGTAATGCTCAAGCTGAACGTCATTTCATTCATTTCTCTAGTAGAAGCTTTTGGAAACTCAGGTCACTCCACCCAGCAGCTAGTAGAAACACCGTTACATCTCGACAATGCGGATTTTGAAATCGTAATAGATGCGTATAGTCAGGGTTTTTGTGAATTTTCTAGAGAGATGATTTTTTGCCATAAGATTGGTATCAATCGGTTCAGCTTGACGAGTGTATAATGTTTTGTTTTTAATTGTTATAATTGTTTTGTTTTTTGGTTTTCTTCTGAGAAATCGGACGGTAGAAAACGCTATGATGGTGCTTAGAAATCGAGTGGTAACACATTTTACGGTCAGAACACAAGAATGGCAACAGTTGATCTGATTCCTATTTCATTGCCCACAGTGCCCCATTCCAACTCAACTGATGCCAAATTTGTGATAGCTTCACAAAATGAATCCATTGGCCGAAAGTCCTGAAATGACGGTTTTTGCGGTTTTTACGGTCTCGAAGTGCGGGTTTTTGTTGATGGATCAGAGCTCTCCTTGTGATATTCTTGTTTAGACGGCCAAAACGATCTTAAACTATTCTCAGTATCTCAAAATGTTTATCCTAAGCCGAGATATGATATGTAGAAAATGCCGACTTTGAGATAATAAGGGGTTTTCAGGTCAGGATTTTTGTGAAATTTTAATGGAAAAATTTTTTGCTCCTTTTTCGATAACTTTGACATTTTATCTCGTTTAAAGTGTCTATGTAACACAACACAAGTTGTTTCTAAAATCTATCATCAAATTCCCCACGTAATTCCATCTCCTACGCCGCGAAACTGACGCTTCCATCAAAAAAATTATTCAGCTGATTTTTGGGTGTACCCAAACTCATCAATCGTCACGACTTCTTCGAAGAAACGTCAACCTTGAGCATTCTCAACCATCAACATCATCGACTGGACATCTCTGCTGTTACCAATCGAACGGTTTTTCATGACGATAGAATCTTCATTTAAATATTGATGCAATCTGATGATTTGTAGATCATACAATTTGTATGTCATATGTATTCAAAGAATGTACCGGAACGATCAGGTTCTATTAAGCAGACATCCAGGTATCTATTGTCCTCGAAAATTCTCAAAATCAATAGACTGTAATGAAAAATTTTTCTCTGAATGCAATACTGATTCAAACACAACAATTGTCCATTTTGAAGGAATGAAGATGTCTCTGTGAGCAAATTAGCGTAATCGATTTCACCATCTTTCCTAATTGACAAATAGACATCTGAATCGGAGCGAAACGATCTCGGACTAAACTTCCAGGGGTGAATATTCTAAAGGCGAAATTCCTGGGACAAACAGCATGGCACGAATATACCTTCAATAGCTTGCTCCAACTAGAAAACTGTTGTAGGTTCTCGCTTTAGGAATACTTGAAGTTAGCGTTTCGGGAATATTTCAATCATCACTATTGTAATTCCTCCATCACATTCAGAACTGGTCAGTTATCATGAAGTTTTACTCAGCCCAGTCGTACCCAAAGTTTAACCCAAGTTTCACACATCGTTGGTGATGTTACGAGGGTGGTTTTAGACTCGTTATTAAAAAGAGCCAGTCGAAAATCGAGGCGAACCCAAATTTTCAAACTAAAACAAATCAGCAATAATTTGAGGTATTTTAGATAATGTTCTTCAAGTAAAATCACCTTCGGAATCATTCCCAGCCCTCACGTCCCCACGTAACAACCAGTTATAAGTATATTTATTGATGGTTTTCACATTTACACCCCCTTCCTCCTTTCCTTATAATATTCAACAGGATTATGATCAGGCTGCTTCGAGTTCTACAAATCAGTACTGATACGCTCAAAAAGATTTTGAACTGTTTAGGGTTATTGCGCGTATTTTACACCAGATCCTTGCAAGAAATTTGCTCGCCGCAGGAAAGCCACAATATATTCAGATTCTCCACAGTTTAGCTGTCAGAATGATGAGATATGGAATCGGCTGACCGAAATTTCGCTCGGATGCCATCGCTATTCTCAAATTCGAAGTCAACCTATACGCTATTGATTTTTGGATGTGGTATTTTGAAAGTAGTAGATGTTTTTGTTAGGGGTACTGTTGTCAAAATCAGTGCATAACTTCAATATGGATTTTGATGCATTGACAAGCAGTAATCAAACAGCTCGATCACCTTCTTCGGTCATCAATAAACATGCGATAAACGATGAATGAATTTGGTTGATCATCACTTTCTGTTCCACACTTCCAGCCAACTGTTCTACTCTGCTCTATTCCGCCCTTCAGTCGTTTTGTTCCGATGTGTTCTTAGAGTCCTTTTTTTGTAAGTGTTCTACTCTACTCATTGGAATAGAACAGTTTAACTTGAATAAAACATCACTAAACACCAGTTGATTCGCTAACATATCCAATTTCTTCACGTCTTCTCCTCGAACCTTCACTGCTCGAGCCATTCCATACCTCTCAAGTTCAAACCACGATTAGGATTTCATATCTGATTACTACTGATCGATATATATATATATATATATATATATATATATATATATATATAATATATATATATATATATATATATATGTTCAGTTTGAATCGTCAAACGAATTGAACAAACCGATTATCAGAAGAAATATGATAATTTCAACGATCGTGAATTTTGGAAATGTTATTGCTTCGTGAAATGTATGTGTGGGTCGAATGCGAGCAAATACATTCGCGATGTGTCATTTCCTAAGAACGTTATGAATTGAATGAAATAATATTTACACATGTGATGTCATAGTGCACGCATAATGTTACATAAATCCACGCGTCATATTACATAAATCCTCTGTGGAATGCAAACGACATTCGCTATCAATTAATCATTGCGTGCGCAGCTATTGCACTGGGACTTTTTGTGCCAAAATGTTTCGTCAAAATAGTAACAGAAAATTCTCATGCAGTTTCCTCCAGTTCCAGTTGATCTTTCCGAGCTAATCAATTTGGGAATAACGCTCGAAACTTCAACATTCATTTCGTAGGACGAAGGCATTAGAAAGTGAAATAGGGAAGGTGGTAAAAGCTATAAATTGAAAGCAGCGGATGAAAGAGGATCAATCCAGGACAATAATTTCAGCAAGTGATCTACAGCTTCTCTAGCGGTTTTATTGGAGACGTTCGATCAGTGATCAATGAAATATTCGTTGGATTAGATATGCTCATCACCATCGAATTCATAATCACAATGAACAAATGCTCGTTCGACGTATGGTAATCTTTCCAGTTTCACTTGTAATGTTTCAGAGATGTCATGCGTTTGCCGCAGCTTCATTTCGGGATCCATCACCTTAAATTCCATCTCTTTAATAACAATCCAAAACTTCTCCACCGGCTGTAAACTGTTTTTGTGAAGAATTGATGCATCGGAATTGTTGCATGTTGCATAAGAATGCTGTAACAGCATCGAAATCAATCGTTGTCCATGCAAGAAAAGTGACAAGCTTTATTAGGCCGTTGCGAAACCATTAGACTGCATGGTCTCTCGATATATTATCTCATATAAAAAATGTTGAAATTCAAAATTTTTTTCTGAATTTGTTCAAATTCAGTCATATTCCAGTCAGTCCATACATTGTTTTCATATGGAAACACTAAAAGAGTATTGAAACGGATCGAGGGAAGACACAAGAAATTCGAATTGCAGTGTTAAAGCAACAATTTTTTAATAGAATAACAGGTTTCTAGCTTATTGAATGCCAGTATGCAATTGGTAGATAAATTTGAATACAAACGGAATTTGACTACCACGTGCAGTTCGACGAGGAAGTTAGCACCAAGGTGATAGACAATAATTGTATCGATAAAACGAATTTCATCGTTGTGGTTGATAGCGATTTTAATGATCCGATTGATAAATTCACCACTGGCTGTTTTACCGACGAGTAACGGTATTTGCTCGTATGCAGTTTCGGCCCAGCTTGTGATAATAAATATACTAAAAATGACTGACCGATTCATTGAGAAAGGAAAATCCAACAATCTTTTACGTATTGATTGTGAAATGATTGAAAAAGGAATTTTTTTGCTGATCTTCTTCCATCAATTTTATCAAAAGACCCTTCCCGAATTTCCGGCCATCCACCATTCTAACAAAACGGGGAAATCGCAATTTTGTGAATAATATCCAGATGTTTCAAACAAATCTCTGTTTCAGATTGAAACTACCTGAAAATGAATCTCAACATTGGGTGGAATCATTCTTTTTAAATGCTTCAGATGTTCGGGAACTAAGCTGATGGTTATCGAAGATCACTGCTGACCTGTAAAAGAATATGAAAGGAGATTTACCAAACGAAAAAGGCGCCTAGTGGATCTGCGTAGAGCCAGAAACGATTTCCGATATAAGCACCAGCTAGAGCAACAATGTTCGTTAGAACATCATTGCGTTGGTCCATTGCTAAAACCTTAGCACCAGGCGATTTTTGCTGGTAACAAATCAAAAATAGGATCATCTTCAGGACTGTTCCACTCACCATTATTATGAATGTTGGTAGATCAATAATCGGACCGATCTGCAAATATGAACGAATGCATTGCACATATGAATATCGACATGAAAAATCCACCGGTGATAGCCCATCTAAGAAATCAAGAACGTTCATCCCTCGGTAGATCAGATGGATCTTGTCAGGCTAACTGCTATGAAATCACGTAAGATCAGTTAGTAGATTTGGTATTTAAGATTTTAAAGTTCAGTTCTTTTGAGATTATTCCTGACAATAGCTGAATTCGTTATCAATGCTTTCGCAAAATCGTGGGCGAAATTTGATGGCGCATCAAGGTTGTTTTCAACAGTAGAAACTGATCTGAAAAGGGAGCACTGCCAATCAAAATCTAACGTCTTGTTTTATCGTCGATAAAAGTGCGTCGCCGATAACGATCACATTCGCTATAATCATCACAATAGCGACGAACATTACAGCAATCGGTTCTAACCTTAAAATCAGCTTAAAAAATCAGCTTAAAGTTCTTCGAAACCTCAGTCATTCGCAGTGTTGCAGTCCCTCTCCTATGTCTTAGAGTTCTGGCTGAGTGATTGATTAATCCGAATGGAAATGGCAACATGTATGCATAAACACTCTGTTTTTTCCTCCGCTTTTTCACCACAACCACTTTCAGTCGATGTTTGACGGCGTTGAGAGAATTCTCGAATTGATCAGAGCTATTTGAGGTTTAAAAAACCACATCAGAATCACAGTTTCAGTAGAAGCAGTTTAGATTCCATGACAGTTAAACGCTAAGCATTCCCAGAATTTAACGAATGATGCATAGGTTCGAAAGGTATAATTTTGTGCCACTTCACACAATTGTTTATGACGAATTATAGTTTGTCCATATTTCAGTTATTGTTACGCAGCGAATAAAACGATGATTTTACCGATTTCGCCCAATTGGATACTCATATCGATTTGTTTTTCTGATCGATCGGAGACATACCCAAATTACTGTCCCACTTGTGATATCCATAACGCTATCTACCACTGAACTGATGATTGAAAGTGAGTTCGACAGGTATGCAGCAACCGTTTTTGCAACAATCATTATTATATTGAGCAGCAGTGTGATACGAGCTAGCCACGTATCCCATTTCTGAACATTTGGTAAGAGTTCATAAAATCATTCATGGCATAGGATTAACCGATAAAGAGATGAAGGTTCGCTTGAGGGAGTTGTTTGTTTTTGCGAGTCTGCTCTTGTAGCAATTGACAAGGCAAAACTGTTCTAAATTTGATTCATAGCAATAGACGTTATCTCAGTGGCAGTCAAAAGTTTACTCGAAACGAAAGTGAAATGCCGAGAGACCAATTTGCGTCGTTCTTGATGTGCTTCATTCTGCAGTTGATCATCTTGCTTTTGATTAAGTGTCAATTCGTCTTCTTTTTGCAAATCAATCAGTGTTTGTTGACATCGATAAAATGCCTGAACGTCATTCTTGCGTCTCCACTCCCGTATGCCTCGACAAACGTTCAACGCCACCATTCCAGCTGTTCCACGTGATGTTACCCTCAAACAAATCGATTGCCATCAGAGTCACAAATTGAACAGCCTTTTAAGATTCATATGAATGAATGAAAGAATAAACAACGTGCATAGTTTCAGACGTTATGCGGTCAAGATAGGATTTGCGTCGCGAAGAGAATTTCGTATTTCAACGAAAAATCTCGAAACGAGATAAAAGTGGCCCCAAAAATTTTTCATATTGATTCGTCCAGCTGAGACAGACTTCCACTATCATCTCGGTTATTCCGAGAAATAACAGTGTTTTTCTCCGAAGCACTGCAGTTCGAGGAACTTCTGGAATACTCGAGATAGTTTGAGGATTCAGTGACTTCCAAAAAACTGAACCGGTTCGAGTAATACCTTGGTTATTCTCGGAACTCTAGCCCTCGCATTGATGCTTGAGGCTCTCATCTCATTCAATTCAGCAGTTCGAGACGAGGGTTGGCCATTCCATCTCGTCTCGTCTCGTTTCGAAGTGACTTCGAGACGCAAACCCTAACAACGAATGGGAGGGGAATAAAATGCGTACAGATAGTAAATGTTTCAACCGCACAAGAGTGGTTTTGAGAGCGATATTATCATCCATACGAATTGTAATGTTTTTGAGCAGCTATTCTTCGAAAATTATTTGCACAGACAGGAATGTTGATGAGAGAATTTCGAAAACATCGCTGTTACGTTGACAGTGATCTATTTCTGAATGAAAGGCGTTCGTTCTCATGACCACAATCTGATAGAGCGATTCTTAGTTAAACATCACTGAAAGAACATTGGAAATAGGCGAATCGCACTCTTCAGTGCTTATCGAACTATAAGCAGAATGTTCATCGAAACAGTGATTGTGCGATGATAACCACTTTCTGATAAGAACAGTTTCTTTTGTGGCCGATAGTGGTTACTGCACCTAAAGAAATGAATACATAGTAAATGCTATCAAGGCACAAAGTACATCGCATTGTATAGTTTCGGCAATGAGTTTGTGGTACCATTTTAGGATATATCACATAGGATTTTAATCTCAGTTGTTTTTTTTCAGACGGAACTCTCAATCAGCTGTGAATAGTTGTAAATAGCATGGAATTTCTCAACGAAAACTCTTCATCATTATTTATCGTTAGATGAAACGTTTTATTAACACTTATTTATGCTATACTTTGTTGGTCTACTGGCTCTGATAATTCCAGCAATTATGGTGTAATTTTTCGGTTGTTACTGTACGCAATCATAAAAATCATCGCAAACGCCAGGAATGGTAAAAAAAACGAAACAATTTCATAAATGGATTTCTAATAATAGTTCATTCCTCGTTTCGATTCTCAAAATGAAGTCCGAAAAAGTGTGATCAGCTCTATTTGTTTGATTGATTTGCCCTTAGAAAATTCCTTCCCTAACTTATTCTTCACATGATTTATTTACGAACACTGCGAGCATCTGATATACAGCATGATGAAAAAGTTGGGCATTTCCATTTTTGTTTGTTTATCCTGGCAACCATTCGATTTAAAAAACGACACCACATACTTGCTATTTCGCTTGTTATGTCTCATCAAAAATAGTTTAGATAATGAAAAATTTGGTGGAGTACATTTGAGATGAGCAATATATTTCGCCTGCTATGATACTGTTTGAGCAAATGGGAGCATTCAGATTCAAAACTGTTCCGAAGTGGAGTTCTGTCCAAACAACGACAACGGAACGGTGAACAGAACTGATATTTCTTCACGTGACCTTGATATTATTCAGTTGTAGTCATTAATTAGGTTTTCAATCCTGAAGTGGCCAATATACTGAGTCAGTATGTTTCGATTTCAGCCATAGGTCAAGCACGCGCACAAGTGTCGTCATTTGAAGTGTGTTAACGTTCCAGAAGGAGTGCTTGTGCATAGCGAACATATGCCATGGGGATTTCGTTGCACATTAGAATCTTTCAGATGTTGTAAGATGCAGTGTCATAGCCAAATTTCGACAGAATCATTCCATCATCGTTTTTTCTTTCTTATTTCAAACACCGATTGAGTATTGACGTCAAACAGCTCTAGAAGAGCAATAAAAGATGTGTCGGCAATCATTTTCGGTTATCCTTACCCTCCCACTCATCCATCAACAATCATTTCTCACAACCATCTTCTTTTCTTTGCGACTCCATAGGGACATTGTTTCCATGGAACTTTTGAACGATTGATATTTCAGATAATCAAATATATGTGTTCCGAACATGAACGTTCAAAAGTATCAATTACATACGAATGAAAGACCATGTGAAATTCATCGCATTGCGGTCTTGAAACGCTACAAGCAAGAAAACAAGATTGTTCACTATAAATGAAATTAACTTTGCCCTACCATAAACTAAGAAAACGGTTACAAACAAACCATTTTCGAAATGAATCTGATTATGAAATTCTATGTAATCCAGCCTCATCATTGTTACTATGTTTTTCAATCGATAGAAAAATTGTTTAAAGCACTGCCTTTCTTGGCCAGAGCATATTGTTTTGGAAGAATCATTTGGAATTTTGTCGTAAAACTTCATAATTTGAAACATTAAAACTAGTGATGCATGCTCTTAATGAGTGTAATACTGCTTTTTCACCGATAGAGATAATCAAAATGAAATTTGATTTCAATCATTATTCGTTTTTCATTACAGTGCATAACGACAATCACAATCATAATAATCCTTCAGAAAAATGCAACGTATATTGATGCGCTTTGAAAATGAGATATGAAATTTCGTAAAGCAATAACCCTTTCAAGAATTCAAGGCACTGAATAATTTATATCATTTGAATTATAACACGAAATGATGTGAGTGATAGCATCACTCAGGAACTGAAAAATAAATAAATGCAAAAGGAGACGAATGCAAGTGGAATTATCAGCGAGAGCGATGAATTTTGTTTCCTTACTTCATTCTGTTATCAGCTTATCAAAAAGCAGTTAAATGGGTTTGTGTTTTGCTCTGCTCTCATTCACTGTTTTCTACACCCATCGTAAAATCTCGTCGCCACTACATATCACTACATATCACCACATCTCGTCGAATATTCCTGATCAAAAGATATATTACCTGAAAACAAATAAAGGTGCGTAATTGCATGCAAACATCATGCCTAATGACGGAGTGAGAAGGCAATTAAAAAGATAAATAGAACACGTTAATGGTTCATACCGAGCACTCGGTATGGTTTCTTCACACTCTTTTTGAAGTAGCTTAGTTTTCCCTGCCACGTACAGATTTCATTGAAGTTCTCTCGAAAATGTATCAATTTAACGGTTTAGGCTAGGGTTCGGAGAGTTGTTTGTGTCAGTTATGCAAGTAGCAATCGCATTTGAAAGTGATTTTCATACCAGATCACTTTCAAAATCTACACGTATTTTGTTGATATGGATAATTTGCTCAATAAGAATCCACCAGTCGAATTCCAAATAAGAGCGTTTTTTTTTCATCAGAATTTCGCAATTTGATTGTCATATATGATGTCATTTTAGTTTCCTTCTGTTTGCTTCAATTACTCTCAACACAGATAAACTGCGACGTCAGATTTACTCGCAGATTTAATATACTATTTAGTCAGATTGGATACGAACGATTACCGAATAATGCGCATACTGCCCATTTCTCAGCGACTGACAGCGATCCAGCACATTTGGTTTGTTTGTAGCACCTTCAAAATACCACGTAGCGTTAATGACGTTGCAAAAAGAAACCATTTTACTTTGAGGAGAATGTGCGAAATTGTTTAGATTAATGTGAATTATGGTTGTTCGGTCGTCATTACTGGTTGATTGTCACCTATTTTGGGCAGTTCAAGCGTTTCAATGTTATATCTCGAGTCAAATTGTGATTTATTGAAAGGTTTATGAGGAGGGTCGTTATCGTTTCAAATGAGTTCTTTTCACGAAATGAAAGTGATGATACGACGAGAAACACTTTGAGTAACCCATTTGATTGCATGGTATCTGAAGTGGAACAAAAGATGGAATTGCACTCTTACCAATGAGTACGAATGAGCCTACCGTTTGTTTTACGCTTTTAGATGCTGGAAGTTCCAAAGAACATCCCACTGAGGTGAGGGAGAATTGATAAGGGTCGAAAAATACGTGTTCAGTTGCCGTGCCGTTTGCATTTCTGAGCTCGTCATCAAGTAGTGCGTTGCCATGAAGGATTGACTTTTCATTTGGGATATTTGTCACGAAACGAGCATTCGAATTGCTTTCGAACGTTCAAATGCATCGAATATTTAAGCAATGGTTGGAGCATTTCGAATCACGTCAATAATTCAAGTGCAGAAGTATTCATCATGATGAATATTTGAAAATATCATCAAAAATTCATTGAATTTTCTCGAACCGTTGCCGATAAATTAACGTAACATGGATGTACAGGCCAATCAACTAAAATTCATTCCGTCCTCGTATCAAAGGCAAGTATGCTGAAGTTGATTGATCATAGTTGTGATGAATTCATGTCTGCACATTGGTTTATTCCTCCCAAGGATGGATAGTTGGGCGATTTATATTTGGTGCAGAAATTGAAGTGCAAATACGGTGGGTGACACATGATCAACTTTCCGTAATTTTCATTATTTGACATTCACTGTTTGACACACAGTGAAGTTTAATTCCATTAAAGCAACATCACCGTCAGGACGTATTTTAATTTGCTCGTAACTGAAGTTCTTTTCAATGCTAGATGCTAGCTGACCTCAACATGTTTATCTTCATTTTTGGCTCTGCGTGCCATCAATGTCAGTCAAATTTAAAAGGGTTGAGTTTGATATGTGTTTAATTGCACGAAGCTGTCTATCACTCCACTCACATCTTATCGTATCTTGTCCAAACTTATTGTTAATTCAGTAATCCTCGTCGCACTATCATCAGTGGTAACAAGAAAACGAAATTGAAATTATATTGTGCAGTTTATCAACGCATTTCTTTTAAATCACTCATATTGTTCAGGTCTCTTTGGCGATGTGCAATAAATGAAGTCGTAGTCTTTGTTAACAGTTTTCTTCTGCAGAGTCGACAACTGCAGCGCATATGCTTCAAAGACATTGCATTACACGAGATATGCTATTCGGATGCATTCTTCTGGAAAGTCTGAGTACATCGATGAAGATTACCTCTTGATTTTATTAAAGATAGCAATTAATGATAAAAATGATATGAAGAAAATATATGAAAATACATTGGAACGGAAAAAATACATCGAATGAATGTTGAATGCAGAGTCGTATTTCCGTTGAGAGTATGCAAGCAATTGATATTCCATGCCTATTCCTCATTTCTTTCGATACATTGTTCACGAGAATTTCGAAAATCAGCATAGCTTTAGTGGGCTAAAAGAAATGCAGCCTAGCACATCGTTGCGAACATAGTGCATCATGTAAACCCAAATTCTTTGTTTATTTGCCGTGTCGGAGCTTCACTGAGTGGAGCCATTTGATTGCTATACTCTCTGAAAAATCGAAGGTTTTTTAGGGAAAAATTCGTTTAGGAAAAAAATCTCACTATTTTTTTGGCATTACGTGTGATTTCGGACAGTGCTCATCAATTTTTATGACTGACTCATCCACGAAACTAATCCAATGTCGTCATAACTGAATGAATGTCGTACAGCTTGCAATCTGTTTAATTGAGATGGGACCAAAAGACGGCTCTAAATTTCGCTGCTCTTGTATAATTGAAACTGAAGTCACTCACTCAAGAGTATTCAGTAAGTGAATGAACTCCTGATGGCTCACATGAAGGAGAAGCACCGAATCTTAAACATTAAAGTAATCGCAAAAAAAAACAATTATTCTACCTCACTGTTTTAATCGAATAGTTCTGAACACTCAGAGCGGAAATTCCACGATCACTCGAGTCCTAAAATATTTCTGATTTGTCAGTGGTTCTTGACTTGACTCAGTGACATTCGGTTGTATACACCGAACTGTGAGCAACTGTATTTCTTAATCGTAATAATTTCAACCCACTGCAGCCAGATTTTGGCTATTCCATGTGAACGTGAAACTGAAGGTTACAATCTGGATATTTGCGCAACAGAAGGCCGTTGCATTCACGTAATCATAAGAGATGGGATTGATACCAAACAATAAGCTATACTAAGGGCTTATAAAAAGGTTGAATGGTCCACCTTAGTGCAGACGGATAAAGTGTGTAGTGAGTTTAGCACGAAATCAGAATCGTGAAAACAATCGAAAAACTGAAATGAGCAGCTGAAAAGCAGTGTTCTCTATGTAGAGTTACCAAACATTTGCCTATTCATAAGCTTATACGTGCCTTTCATACCAAATAAATGTTGTCAACACATCAAATGAGTCTCCGATTACTAATCACGATTAATTATAGAACCGAACCAATCTAATTAGAAGCATCCCGCTTCTAATCATTCATTCTCAGTGGATTTCGAAGGCGTTGTTCACAGCAATTTTTTGTGACAATGATCCATTTGTGGTAAGCTTATTCGTCAGCTGTTATATGACAGGTGAATCGGAAAATAAATTGTTTTCGATATAAAGAGACTCATGTAAACTGATTTCATAACCCAAGAGAAAGTATGCCTTATCCCACATTTTTTTCAATGATTTCCGCCATCGTTGCTGCAACATCTCCTGATATTACAGAAATAAAATAATTTCACTGAAAGTCAGCTGAAATCTTGAATTTTGAAACAAAACAAATCAGCTGAACATAGGTAGATCCTGCTTTTGAAATGAAGAGTGTTTCCCAAAACGTTTCTATCGAGTGGATATAAATGTAGTTCTATGTGGGGAACGATGCAACCAGATGAGGGATTTTAATATTCCTGCTGGATGATGATCATTTCACACGTAAGTACATAGCAGGTGATTGTCAACGGCAATATTGGTTCAACGGCGAAATTTGTTTGGACATTCTTCGCGAACCCTCGCAAATGAGTATCTGTCGAAAAAATGCCATCTATCTAAACTGATTCAACACAATAACTTTGCACTGGGAATATTTGTCCAACAGTTCTCTGTTAGAAATCAGAAACAACTTGTTTATAGCCAGTCAAGCTGAGAAGGATTGCAGCTCGTAAAAGTATCACATTCGTAAGTAAATCAGCTCAACGTAGGAGGAATGAATGCAGAATGTGAATGAGAGACGTCTCTACCCAGAGAATCTCGCATTCAAAAGTAGAAATTAGTTCGTTATCTCAACATGTTCGACACCTGATTTTCTGACACGTAAACAGTATCAACATGGATTGCTATTGAATAGTTCATACAGCTCATATTGCTCATGCTTTGACTGATATCAACTTCGTTATTGTGATGAACCTATGAGACTGTGAGTTCTTATAGACGCTTTTACCTTGATACCAGCTCCATCATCATGAGAACGTTCTTTTGCATCGCTCAACTCCAAACATTTTAAGTGCTGAAAATTACCATTTACGAAACGTATTCCTCATGCTAGTTACGTAAACCGTATGCATGCATTCAGTAAAGGTTTCAGCAAGCAGATTTCAATAATTTCTCACAAGATTTGTCATTGGTTTGACTGGATCTATTAGCCTTTTTCGGCAGATGAAATTCATTGGCTATGTTGGTGAAAAGGATTTTGAGCGCTGTTAAGTGCCGAGTAACAGAACCGTTTCAACCCAACGTTGCTACCTTTCAAATACGTCAGTAACGAGTGAACATTCAGTGACGAAAAAGTAATCAACATGAAATGGAGTTGATGGTTGATGGCTTTAATTAGATTCAAGATGTCCAATAAAATGTAAATATGTCTGTAAATATAATCAACCGCGGATATCTTATCCATCTGTCATATTTGATGAGCATCAATGGGCGGGTCGTTGTGGTAAGACAGACTTAGGCAAGGCGTTACACACCAACCAAATCGTCATTTATTTAGAACCGCAAGAGTTCTTATTCATTTGTTCAGGGTGTTAACGCCTCTGAAACATGGTCGATTGGATATCCATCTCCTCTGTTCATCTATTAGCCTTCATTTGTATCTCAGTTTACGCCGAAGTTGAACTGCCAGGTAATTCTTTACTTTTCAACAATGTTGAATATGATTCAACTTAGGAGCAACATTTCCGTTCAGCAGAAGGACGTATTTCATTTATTCTCACAAATCATTCCTGGAAATATCAGGATAGATGCGGGCTTTTCAGTGAGTGACCGTAATACAGAGTATATGCTTGATTTCTTTGTCAGCATGTCAAACGTTCCATACAAATCCGGATATCACGCAATGAAAGTGGAAGTGAAAGATGATTCACAATTCTGTCAGACAATGCTTATAACCGTAGTGGCAGTGCGTAAAATCAATTGCACAACGCAACTGTGTGCTGTTTAATATCAGTAGACATCAAAGTACTTCTAACTCATTGGTCGTCGCCATTTCCTTACGTGTAAATAAAGTTTCTACTTTTTGATCACAAAATCGTAAATTAAAATGTCAAATTTGGATAGAATCGATGATTTTAAATCAAAGAGCGATTGCGAGATACATTTATCAGTGTACTGCACAAAATTCAGATTCCATACCCAATGGGATTGTCGGAAAGTGTGCGTAGTAGATTTATAAACAATGCTACTAAGCACAACTGATTCTAAGATATCACCGCATCTGATCAGATGTGAAAATGAAGCGTTGATGGTGTTATTTCTATTTTGCGGATCATGAAGATGTCTTTTCCGCACCAGTTTTCCTACATGTACTTCTGCACCTGACTTTATGACTCAAGAGCGATGGAGTTCACCAAATTGAAAGTGCTGATCAATGTCTTTTATGGTAGATTATGAAAGGTTTGCAACTGGAGGAATCTGAAATGAATCAAAGAATCTGAGACGACTTAGCTGCCCGAATTCACTGAAATAGTTTCCTAGTTGATCATAACATTGCAATGTCGATTGCATCTGCCTGCATTGAAAAAGAGTGGCGAATTCACGCTTCTGTGAAGTCTTTCAAAATTAGTACGGCATGATGTCGGGAAATGAATTGCTGAGAACAATGATCCGTCTGTGAACACTTGAAATATTCATGAGCATTGTGAGATCTCTTAAGCGAAACAATAAATTTATCGATGATCGTCTTACGAGTTGTATTGTTGCTTGAATGAATACCTTTTGAGAGATTTTCGAGCTAACTCATTCTGTAACAATGTTTGTTCTTTGATCAAAAGGCATTCAGAGACATTGCATTCTTGGTCATATACATATTTATAATTGTTCATTAAGTTTTGAAGCTATCCAGGAAAATACAAACTTATCATAACTGAATACCCCTTACACATGGAACTGTTGAACGAATTTCATTTCCTAACTGCAGCACTTTACTTAATTTGGTATTCATCGAATTCATATACTCTTCGAATATCTATCATTAACAACGTTCAGTTGAACAACTTCCGAAGAACCGGACACCATCACAGAAGTTTTTGATGATTTGCAACTACTGAAAAAGGATTCTTATAATACTCCTTCATCTCTGAGTATGTGACCAATTGAGGACATAATCATATTCAGGCAGTGCCGTATCGCTTGCTTGGGCTATACTAATCATCAGATATAACTCCGAACTCCGAAACCTTCTCACATTTTGTGTTCCTTTAGTGGTGAAATTATGCAGAAAAATCAGAACTGCACAGATTGTTGGCAAAAAGATTAAACGATTCAATATGCTAGTCACAATAGCTCTTCCTCATCATGAAACACAATCTACTCCGTTGACCAAACATATAGTTTTTTTACAGTCTCGTTTGATTCTAAATAATGTTCAATATTCGATCTGAATCAAAGCAATTGATTGAAGGATGTCCCAAATAGAATTCGTCCAGACAGTCGTGGACCGTGATTGATCAAAGCGCTCTTTTCATTGTGTCTGTTCCTCTTGGCGAAAAATGACTTTCATTCGGCTTGAATCTCACAGAGATACCTCGCTGTTACATTAGGACGCGAAACTTGCTTTTGAAAGGATATCAAATGCTATGAAACAGTGATGCACACTAACGAATGTGTTGTCTTACTCGATAATTCAATGCCTTCTTACTCGATACATTAAAGACTTTCCATTGAGACAAGAGATCAATTAGCATTTTATTCCAAGAATAATCAGTTGTTTTTAAAAATTGGCTGCTCAACGTGATTAACATCTGTTGTGCTATGAAAATTTTCAGTTCTTTCATATTATCCGGATTCAGCAGTCGTGGACCGTGATGATGATCCTTACCAAATAGCGTTCACAAAGCTCGGAAGGTATTCACCGGATCAGGAAGGTGTGGATGTCGAAAGCTTGGCCGGAAACGCGGCAGAGAAGAGAGGTACGTGCTATTGGTGAGATTCGCAAACTTTTTACGTGCACTGAACAAACTATCACTTCCAGTGTTTCTTTTCATCGGAGTATTACCACTTCACAGCATTTACGGGAGCATTGTCTTGAACGTGTGGAATCCTTTGAAATTTCAACAGCAATGCCAAAAAAGCACATCTGGTTGAACAGTTCTAATGTCAGCTCTCAGTTGTAATGATGCAATGGAGAGAAGAGGAGCTCATAAAAATGAGCGCATTTTGGCAAGCAATACTGGTTCTTTAATTGTTTCATACTTCGAAGCGTTCATATTAATTTCGGTTGAAAAGTTGTTTCAGTTGAAAACAAGTCAGTTTCAAATCGAATTAAATATTGAAAGGACCAGATGGAGAATTATGTCTTTTTGGATTGATTCGTTTAAATTGCAACATTTATCTCGATTATTTATCCGAATTTACTAAATAGTTGGTTGAGTAGCGTTCGAATACGATAGCAGCAATTCAGTGGCATGTCTTTTCTCCAAGTATAATGACAACATACATGAGCAATCCGTGACGAGTAGTTTCCCATGGGATCATAAGCATTGTGAGACTGGTTTCAGTGAAGAGGTTTACATAGGTTCCAATCAAACAAAATTCATCAGCTTTTTCTCAGCTCGCCTACTTTTTCTAAAGCTGAAAAGAATTCTCAAAGGAAAAAAAGAAACAACGCCGTTCTTCGTAAACTTTCCTCATTCCCGTTGATCTAAACAGTTTTCGTACAAATGCAACACAGCAACACTCATTGTCTATCTTTTTCAGGGACAAATGTAACAAAAATTTAATTATATTCAAAACGCGTGAAACAGATAACACAAGGGAATAACGGTCGTTATTCAAAACTAATTCAATAATGATGAATATACCCTCTCTGAGCGTTACTCGAATCATTATAAGGTGCGAAGCAAAATAACTTCAAAATATCTCACCCCTGACGAATTTGAAGACATGAGTAGTCCATCATGAAAAGATTCGATAATATCATTCGAACTCACTTAGAATTTTTTAACGGAGAGGCGCGGTCGAATCTTGGAGCAATTCCGTCAACTTCACTTTAAACTCGGGCACCTTGTAAAATGAAAATAGTTTCGTGGAACACTTAAGACGAACTTAATTGACGCTATGCAACGTATTAAGCTGACCGATTCCAAAGAATACTTTTTGAGAACAAAGCAATTGTGTTGGCATTCGGAATTGTCATTATAATCACTCCTAGGAGCACAGTGTCCTAATATACATTCGATTGTGTATATTCACGTCGTTTGGAAAGCAAAACGTTCAGCCATATCAGCTCTGCGAATCTCGTCCATGCATGCCAGCAGCAAGCATTAAGTAATCACGCATGCGGAATGAGTTGCAATTTGTGTGATCCACAATCAAGGTCGTTAAGCATCTCGGAAATTTTAAGGATTTGGCGATGAGGCATCTATACCAGGCGTGTTACGCTTCGGGAAACGAGGAATGCCAGGCGTTTTAAGATTCGGTAAACGAGACAACGAGAAGAAGGCTGTTCCAGGTTATCAATTCAGTTCAACGGTTTGAACAGAACTCTGGCTGTGTCAGCAGTTAACTAAAAACAGAGATCTATCTCATCTGATGTTCTGTTTAGCAATTCTTATTTGCAATCGTCAGATGCTGTGCTGACATCTGTTGATCTTTTGAAACTGAAACAGTGCTTTTGAATGCCTCATTCAATATGACTCAGGTATTGCGTTTATTAGGAGCAACTATTGATAACATTATAATTGCCTGCTGTAATGACATATTTTGAGAACCCATTTCTAGTACGCATTTGAAATAATTAAAATGTGACCCCTTCTGATTCCAACTCCATCAATTATTTTTGTTGAGGTGTTCTGAGATTTGGAAAACGTGGTGACGTGCCTGGTGTGCTTCGATTTGGTAAGAAATCTGACATGCCAGGTGTGTTGCGTTTCGGTAAGAGAGCCATGCCTGGTGTTCTACGATTTGGACGTTGATCTATATTTGTGAGTTTACAGCAACATTGTTCATTTTTTCGCACTTCTCGGAATGGTTTGCTTTATTCAAATAGTCACATCAAAAGTGTATTGAAAAACCTTCCAAAAATATCGCATAAGAGTAAATATAATCTTTTAGAGAAGTGATTGCTTTGTGTTTATTGAAAAGCATTTTTTAGAGGTTTGGTTCAAAATGATCCGACTGAATACAGCACAATTCGTCGCATTTGCGTGTGATGGCACACTTTTTCATTGACGAATATTTGATACATTCCATCAGAAAATGCATTTTCTTAACCACATGAGATCACTGAGTAAAAATCATTTTGATGCTTTGTGTCAACCAGCAGAAGAACATGTCCGTGACTCGATTCATCCTCAACAGCCATCACTGAGCATATCCCGTCAGCATAATACTCCATGTTCATTGAAACTAAAACGCATGATGCGTCTGATTCAGAAAAGATTCATTAAGTGCACTACCGTACCGGAAGAACGAATGTTACTGCTTTGACCTGCTTCCGATCTGCTACAACTTTGAGCACTTTGCGATAATGCCCTGAAATGTCTTTGTCAATGTCCTTCCAGCTACGTGAACAGATTGATGCAGTTGCTAGTTTCAGATCAAAGAGGCAAATGAAACGGCAAATGCCGATGTAACTGGTACGACTTCGTATGAACGCTACTCGCTCGACTCGTTCCTCTTCCTCTCCATTATAATCTTTTGATTTTATTCGCATCAGTTACAACCCATCTCAGAGGCTATAAAATACGTTAAAAAGTGCTTTTTTCGAAACACTTTCACTATGCAGCAACATAATACAAATACACGCATGTCGTATCAATAGAGCAGAATTGTTGAAACTGATTTCGAACTGAATGATCCGGACTTAAAATCCAGTAACAGCTGAAAACAGAAAATCTCATTGGTAAGCAATTACAATTTGGAAACAGCAGGCTTACGCGACAAGTTTGAACTAATCGAGTGTTGAGACGTTGACGTTCCACAGTCTGAAAATGATTGAAACTCATCGTTCTTGTGAGCATGACGGACGTATGTGTACATCTGTGAAAGGTAGGGAACCAAATTCGCTGCTTCAGTTGGTTGTGATCGCAATCAATGAAATATTCCAAATGCAAGATTACTGCACGATCTGTTCGGTGAAGAAAACAAATGAAATGAGAAATGTATTGCAATCACCTCGGTATGCATAGTTGTTCACTGAACAATTATTTAACATAACTCTGCGTTTAACTAAAATACCATCCCCATGATCCATCTCCGTGTGCTGCAATCTGAAAATGCATAAAACGCGAATGTTGTACGAATTGAACTTTTCTAGTGGTTGGAAATTGTTCAATGAATTGCTTTAGAGAGAAATATTTCACATAGCATCGAACGCCAGAATCACTTATACTTTCCGTGACATGGAAAATGTGACACACAGATAAAGAAATTAAATGGAATCAAATGTCGTTGTTTGTTGTGAGAAGATTGAAATCTTGAAGAATAATGAAATGAATGAAATTAATTCTGAGTAAGAACTTGTGAACTTCTTGTTTAAAAAATGCTGGACACCAAGAAATGCAACGAATTTATGGATCATCAGATTTATTCAGAAAATTTATCTTCGTTTGAGGTGCAGCGTAAAACATGCTGCCCTGAACACAACATTCCTTTGATATATCACACAACAACAGCCATCCTAAAAGAGCTACAAAGCAAATTCAGACTACCTGTTTCGTATCTAAATACGGCCTTGTTTGCGCCGAATGTTTGAGATCCTAGAAAGCTTTGAGTGCATTTGTTGTTTGTATCAGTAAAAATTCTTGCTAGTCCGATATTGAACAGACTAGCTGTGACGTACAATTGAAAATTTTAAATCCGAATTAAGTATGAATTGCATGAATGAATTGAAATTCAGTTTTTTTGGGATAAAAGATAGAGTCGGCAAATAACACTCGCTTCATCTACTTGTGAACACGAATCGAGGTGGTGCTCTCTAACGTTTAACTATGCTTTCCAAATTTAAAGGTTAATGAATAGTTCCATATCCTCATACTTCACTCCAGTCTATATTTTCATATCCTTATGCATTGTCCCAACTTTTCAGTTGACTCTCCTATGAATCTCCATAATCGAATGGCTGTTTTTTGTTTTTGTCACGATCAGACATGATCAATTACGGTACCATTGCAATGTTAAATGTAGTCTATCATCAAGCACTTCAACGCCTTGTCATTGCAACTAACTGACTTCATAATGATAAGTGACGTAGTTCCTCAGTTCGCTCTCCGTAGGACATGTAACAGCTTTCAAAGCGCGGCTGTAGCTATACGACGAGCCTGACTGAACTGAAACCTTATTATGTTTTGCAAGAGATGAGCTGACATTCAGATTAATGTTTACAAAATTCCTAACCTTTTTTCAATCTCGGATAGGTTTTTTGTCCTGGAATTCAGCAACTTCAGTGATACTGAAATGTCATGTGATCAACACATTCGTCTTGGTACCCGGTCAATCTGTCTACAGACATTTCGTCTAAAGACATGTTGTCTAAAGACACATTGTCTAACGGACAATTCGTCTAATGCAGTGCCTAACGGGCGTGTCATATTGGTAAACGCAACCGTTTAGAACATGTTGGGAATGCTCATCTCGTCGCTATCATTAGAACACCTCTACATATCGAAGTTCAAGATTTTGATGGTTTCAGTTAAAGTCAAGTTTTGACCAATGCAGTTACCAAGAGCAAACAACGCGTCTAGTTTATCTTTATCAGCTGTAATTACTTTTTTTTTGCTGAAGTAATTAATTTTGATTTCAGTTGCCTGTAATGTTGTGTGAGAGTGATATTTGTAAATCTGGTTATTATCTGTTTGAATATGAATGTTTTAGTGATACAAATTAACGATAAACATGGACTTGCAACGTACTGAATGTAAGATATAGAATTGATATTGGAAATATGAAAATGCAGTTGAAGTACAAATCATAATGAACGCCTAGTTGACAATTACTTACACTGTGTATGCATATTTTGGGACACCCTGTAACGATATTAACAACAAAAATAAATAAACAAAAACAACAATAATAGTGGTAATAATGACAGAAATAGCAGTAATGATGATAAGAACATCAATGACAATTGTAAAGGTAACAACAGTCGTCCACTATGATTTATCACCATTATTATTGTTTTTTGTCATAACTATTATTCCTAGTATTGTTGTTTATTCTCATTATTATTTACTGTTATTGTGATTGATTATTGTTCTTATTATTTATTCTTATTATTATAGCTATTAATATGTGCGTGATGCGAGTGTGTTGTTATCAATAAATATTATAAAAGCATTTAATCTGAAATTCGCGGAGTTCTATGATATTTCGCGGGAGATGTGCTTTACTGCTCTTGGTAACTGCATTGGTCAAAAGTTGACTTTAATTGAAACCATCAAAATCTTGAACTTCGATATGTAGAGGTGTTCTAATGATAGCGACGAGATGAGCATTCCCACCCTCTTCTGAACGGTTGCATTTAACAATATGATACGCCCATTAGGCACTGCATTAGACGAACTCTTCGTTAGACAATGTGTCTTTAGACAAGCTGTCCGTTATACGAAATATCTTTATACAGATTGACCGGTCACGTTCTTCTTTTTGAATCAATGCATTCATAGTTGACTTGAAAACAGTTTACACAACAGACCACATACCTAATAATGACTTAAAATCTGGAAACAAAGCATCAATAGTACTTCGCATTGTAGAATATGAATAAAACAAATGTACACTGGGAATTACTGATCTGTGATTAAAAGTAAGTAGGGTACCAAAATGGAACGCGTGTTGCTTGACGTGCCGAAATTCCTGGATTTTTCATAATGTAAATTCCGCAGTCGAACTCCAAAAGTCGGGATGCCCTATAAACACTAGTGTAGATTGAACTTCATTCAATGATATTACGGCTTGTTAGAGGTGAACGTTCGCTTTATTAAACTTTCGCTGGTTGGAAGTAATTCAGATAGGGTGTTTCGATGAGGTAGGGCTGCAATGAACCTGACAAGTTGTTGAGACTAATGGTCGAGAGCGTGAATACCTTTCACATCCCAAAGATCGCCTAGTTCACCCGCCATTTTACATCTAGGTCATTTTCATTCGCTGTTTGCTCAATTCCAAGTCCGAAATCACCAACCTGAGGTCGCGCAGAATCGCGAAAAAATAGTTCATTCACAAGGAAATGGCATTCATCAAACAGCTCCACTGAATTCACTGATAAGTATCAATGACTGAAGTGAGCAGCAGTCTTGTGGTTATTTGCTCTAAATCGTCACTCTGTTTACGAGCGGAACACATTCACAAAAAATAACAACTCAAGCGAAAGACGTGTCATAAATTGATCGCAAATTTTCAACTACTACATCTTTTATCTCCATTCTGTAATAATTATCACCGTTTCAGGCATACGTGTATCGTGACTATACTGTTGTTAGTTGGTTCTTACCAATACCAGTTCGGAAATAATATGTTCAGGGTTACCGTGATTCTATTAGCTGTACTTCTCCATCAAGGTATGTTAGTAGATTAACTTTGAAGAACGACTGACTATTTCATATTTTGTGTCACAAACGCTTTTGATTGCGCGTGTCTGTAAGAGAAATTTTGGTTGCGGGTTCGAAATAGTTATCTTTATGCATAAATTTCGCAACTCCACAGATTCTAATGCGAGGATGCAATGACTTGCATTATTGCGATCCTTGTACCCTTCAGGTATTAATTTGGGAACCTAAGTGCACCAATTTTAATTCCAAAATTGTTTGGGAAAGACAAATGTGAAACAATGTTCTCTGCTGCTAGAAACTGAACCTTGCATCTGTTGTGCATGTAATCCAGTGATAATTATTCCAGCATGGGCGAGCATACATCTTGTATTCGATGTGAATTCACCAGCGGTCGTAGGAGGAAATGATGCATCAGCCATCGCAAAAGGACTATCTGGTACTGCAGGCAGCCAAGAAAATTCAATTCTCAAGAATCATGCACATAATTTCGACGATTTAGATGATACGAGGCATCATGTCAATTCGCAACACACAATAACGCATACCACACAAATTTCTGGTCATTCGCTACTAGCGGGTCTACACCCGGTATCCAGCCCCTCACATCCGTCAGTTCATGAAGCAGTGAAAAAACACATTCAGAACTTGTGAGTGATTCATTGATTGATAAATGTGTTTAGTAAAACTCACAGTGAATGGAGTGAGATGGTCTTGAGACACTCGAACGAAAACATTATGAAAATTATGAGTTGCCTGAATAGGACTCTCAATTGAATAAGTCTTTCATTGTTTTCAAAGACGCACATCTAAAGCAAGCAAATCAAACCTGATATCGAATTGCTTATCCGTCATAGCTAGAAGGTAATTCTGAATGACTTAGCGCACCATCAGCTAACCTATCATGTCTTGTGGAACCAGTATTTATGGTTTCAGATAACGATTAGTTTCAGATTTCACTGAAGACATGACTCGATTAAAAAGTAATTCAACGAAAGACGAGGAAAAATTATACTTTGTCAAGAACAAAAAATTCAAAAAAAAATCAGTTTAAAATCTGCTTTCGGTGCCTGGAAATGTCAGTCAATACTCTCAAATATCTTCTTCTTTTAGGATGTCCCAAGATTGATGGTGCATTCGATGCAAGGCCGATGATGAGCTTAGACTAGATACTAATCGTAACATGGAGTTCCTTGAATGGTCATTCGAATAATTCCACTCGAACATTCTGATGTTCGTTCATCACCGCCCTGTGAACCTGAATGCTTGATCATCTAATGATTGCAACGTTTTGATTACTTGCCGATTGTAACTCTTTCATTATCTGTTGCTACTTCCAATTCATTCCTTATTTACCATAAGCTTTTTTTAGTTTGTTTCTTACCGTTATGCAAAAAGTGTGTTATCATACTGCAGAAAGACTAGGAATTGTGTTTTAGTGCTTTCTTGTTGTGAACAGGCTCGTTTACAAGCATGCCGATCAGTCGTTAAATTCAACAAACTGAATGAATAAAATGTTGTTAGATGCAAATGTGAACGTGTCTGAAAACAAATCAAATCGTCCACAAGCAGATTCAAAAAATTAATGTTGTTGATCAAGACTTGAACAATGAGTTGAGCTAGATGCAGCGTTCTCACTCTGTAGAAAATTTGGTTTACCGTCGCATGATTCAATCGTATACGTCTTTTTAAGAAAAAAATTCACATACATTCTTCGCAGACCGTAGGTAGTACAGATCATAAGATCTGTTTCATTTATTAACCCGATGATTGAATGTTATTTCGAGCATAATTTGGCAATCTCATGGGAAAATTTTGTGAGATTACGTATCGACTCATCTTAGAAAAACGTATCGTTTAATAAATCAAATACTGCAGTGATCTCCGTCAATAAATGAAACTTTTCATTTCCTCAGAAATTCGGCGGTTTTTCTGATCAAGAATATGATGCAATCAATACATCGTTGATTTGTAGTCATCTGATGAATTATTGTCGGATAATTCGAAAGCGCGTTAGTATTAAAGCCAAAAAAGTGATGCAAATTTTGATGAATTCATTGAATTCGATCTCCACTGGACAACGAACACACACAAAAGTGCTCTTAAATAAGTCCAGATTAATGAGACGGCCTACGCAATTGTAGAGCAGGATTGCATCGATTAATATGATGCTGTTCATTTTCAAATTTGTTAGAATAGTTGCTGGGGTGATTGTTTGGAGAGTTTTTATGTGCCTTACGTCTGTAAGTTTTTATAGGATTTGCTAGCGATTCATCTTGAAAAAACACCATTCAGTAATGGAACACATGTTCTTCACAATCGTCGCATTATCACTGCTGATCTTCCATCAAGGTACGTTCATCGAGATGAAGATAAATCTTAATCAGTATGATATAATTTGCATAATTCCGCTCAAAATCTCATCGGAAAAGACGAATTTCCAAAAAAAGCTTCAATGCTTCAATAACAGTTTTAAATGATCGAACAACGCTAACAAATTATTCGGAAGGCATTGCTTTTCCGATCAGTCATTGTTAATGTGAAACAAGGTAACGCACAAGATGGTATTGCTACAAGTGAAAAATCAGATGATTCTGAGAGGCTGAATCTTCTTTTTATAGCCTATACAGCCGATTCGGACGATATCTCCGACTCTGATTCACCACAAAAGAAGGACGAGGCTGCGAAAAACGAAGATTCGGGCGGTGAACGTGGTTCGAGTATCCAGGACACAATGTCGAAACTAGGAAATGTCACGTTTAAGCCAAGGAAGTAGTGAGTATTACAATCTATCATGATGCAATATCAAAAGTGTGATGGAGAAAGCCATAAAGAGCTGAAAGGCTGGAAAAGTTCCACAATTTATCTAACTATAAGTCGCCAGCATAATTCAATTTGTTGTGCAAGGTTGCATATACCATTTCACCTGCTCATCTATTTTCCACATTGGCAAACATTAATGATTGTGTAGTTAATTATGCGAAATTCCACTCATTTCTCATCTTTTCAGTCTAAGATTTGGATTCAAGCTATGATGTGTCACCGAGAAGCAGAGGAGAAGATTTACTGGGAAAATGTCGACGTGGCTGAAATTTTCAGCATTTCGTCGTGTTGATACTTCTTAACTGACACAAATCCATCTATTACTGTTCTTAAGCAATAAAATTTTCTTCGATGTTGTCGATCGATGCATCCTGTTGCGTAGTTGCATCTTCCTCAGACCGTTACGTCATCACATTTCTAATCTATGATAATCCGACTGCGACGTGCTTTCATATATGCTACCACCACTGGTAATACTAGGTTTTTGACGCGTAAAAGAATCACTGCGTCTCATCAGTACTGTCTTATTGCTGCCAAATGCGAAGCCTGGAATGGTACTGACAAATATTCAATGATCTGATGAGGTTTCTGTTCTGCCCAATCAAGTAGTTTTTATTTCGAGTTTTGTTTAAACTGCTGAGCGATATGACAGCATCTAACTTCATTCAGTATGCCACTTCATCTTCATTGCTTACTTATGATAAATATTTGATTATTTAACAAATGTCGACGACATGATGCGCTGAAGGAAAATAGCATTTGGAGTTGCTGTGAAGCCGCTCAATTCAACAAAGTCGATTTTATTTCACAGTTATCCAAAATCTTTGGTGTGATGCTGACAGCATCATGAGAAGAATTGGAATGGTAGTTGAAAGTGCATTGGCTTATGCATAGAGTGGTAATGAGATTAAACGCTTCTGTTAAGCTCTTTCAAACCAATGTTTTTTGATATTGACTCTTTGTCAAGACGGTTATGCACTATTGAGTGTCATCCATGACATGGAGTAAAAGAAACCGGAGTTGATGTGAAGAAAGGTGTCAAACAAGAGAATTTCGATCACTTTCAGTCAAACACCATCCGCTATATACTATCAAGAGATCATCTCACACACCAGCTGGGAATAACACGCTCTTCGAATTAATGTGTGATGACATTTTGACGACATTTTCCTGTTATGAAACTGAGTATGGAACGAATAGTTAACTGAATATGTGAAATTCGGTCGTATGTTGTCGAGGAAAATAAAGTCATGCAGTTCTTAAGCTAACATCACTATCGAACAATGAATTTGCAAGAGAACATGACAATAAGCTGATCAGGAAAATGTCAGCCAATGAATCACACAAATTTTCTTGACTTTTAGTAGGTTGTTGAATTTGACTGCAAATCTTGAAGGCAGACTATAAGTTTCGACAACATAGGATGCAGTAATTGTGTGATGTAATTATCATTCATTGCGAAGATAAAACAATATCGAGTACCTTTGTTGGTGTTATACAAAAGTTCAGAGGAAATTAAAAAGCAATGCAGAACAGAATATTCTCCACGCAAAAAAAGTGGGATTAGCATACGAAAATGAGATTCGTTCAGTGAATTTATGGACATGATGAACAGCGGCATTTATTCATGAATTAATACGCATTAACACAGATGTGTGTTCATCGAAGAGAAAAAGTGGTTGCAGATAAAATGATAATTTCAAATAAATTCATCGCTAGTACCACGCACTTTTCATTCAACAACTACAAATAGCTGTCTATCTGTTGCGAGTTGTCGAAGTGTGAGCAGTAAGTGATGAATCGCACCGTGCTCATTGTCGTCCTGATCTCACTCCTCCTGCTTCATCAAGGTATGTCGAATAAAGCTGGTCATAGTATTTTAATGCAACCATCAATTCTTTAGGCTAGAACAACTCTAGATAGTTTTTGCTAAGGAATTGGCAGATGTTTTCACGGATGATTAAGCCAATTCAGACGAAAGCAGTCCATGCTAGTGAATGTTATAGCGAGTGAGAAAATTTTAAGTGATTATTGTGCTTGAAGCGAGAGGGTTTCTTATGCGATGGATGCTTCGAATTGATCATCCTGAATTGATGATAACAATCAGTTTCACAGACTGTTTCAAAAATTTCAATTATTAATGACATGGTAAACAAAAGAATTGATTTGCAGCATGTATGGGAGAACCGTCGTTATCAGTAAGGCAACCAAGAGACGTTGATAAGGTAGAAAAGAAGTTGGAATCGAATCAATCCCAAACTTGGAGGACACAATAACGAACAAATTTGGTGGTGCCAAGAAATGGTGAATACTGCATTAGATTTTAATGAATTTCTGGTAGACATACATGATCCATGGTCATTTCCCTTATGAAAAGCCCCTTCAAACAAATGGAGCATTAGATCTCATACTGTTGAGTCACCAAATGCTGATATGAATCGGCACCTTTAATTGCTTATTTCTGCAAAGCTTGAATTGTGGAGGCCAAATTTGTATCACAGCCATAGTCAGTGGATGTGATTGTGCCGCTCAGCCACTTGGTGATCAGAAAACGGATTGCAGCTGTTTGATCAGATTCAGACGTGAACGCAGCTTACCAAATAAGCATCATCATGATACTTCAATGAATCTATAATGCTCCACAAGTACATGCAGTACTTTGTCTGCAGCAATGCAGATGAGAGGAAGAATGATAATAACGATATCTTGATTTAGGCTTTCGGATAACAGTGGGTTCTATCAAGAAAAGAATAAGTGGTGAATAAATGTGGAACGTCTACTCTGATGGGTTGCAAGATTATTCATCGCCGATGATTTTACTCTTCAATTGTCGATGAAAGTTGTTACTCATAGAATGTATTACGTCCGTCAAACATGTTTTTCCTTTCGTTCAAGCCATTTTTAAGTATAATTCTTCAGTAAATCTATTCATTTATGCGGATATTGCCCCAATAATTTTTTTCGTAAACACTTTACAACAGGCTTTTGTAATCTTCTGATCCAATCGATTTTGTTATTATCAAAAGTGGATATGTGAGGGATGTTTATCGTTGAAACGCATCGCTACTGGTATGCTTAAGTAAATTGTGGTAATAACGGAATAAAATTGATATTTGTCTAAAACGTTATCCAAAGTATACATGTGAACAATTGATCCATCATATGAATGAATTTTTCCTGCAAGACAGTTCTATAAAAAATAGAATGGGGCTGTTAAGGTTTCACATGGAGTCTTCAACGATCCAATTTTTGCGTGGTGCGCAATTAAAGACGATGTTTTCCAAAGAAGTTCTAGCCGAAAACGGCTGATGCTCTAGTATCGATCCTATCAGATAGAAAATGATGCTATTAATGTATGGAATTTTTATATTGTCAGGAATATCAGAGTATTGTTTCGCAGATGCTACAGAAATATTGCTGTTACAGGTAGTGTTCGTCGGGGAGCAATTTTTTGCACGGGGGGGGTCCCCGCGGGGAGTAAATTGGACGGGGAGCTCCCCGTGAAAAAGTCGGGGAGCAAATTGCGCGGGGGGGTCCCCGCGGGGAGTAAATTGGACGGGGGGGTCCCCGCAAAAAGTCGGGGAGCAAATTGCGCGGGGGGAGCGCTCCCCGCGTTCCCCGCCGGGGTCCCCGACGGGGACCCCGTTCCCCGACGAACACTAGTTACAGGGCGAATGAGAGCGATAGTTTGGGCACATGGGATTGAACTGATGTGATAATCAGACTGAATTTTTGTAAATAAATCATGCTAGGCGCTAAAGAATACATTTTCAGAAGATGACTTTGCAATTGGTGATATTGAGTCGTTTCAAGAGAAATGTCGAATATTACTCCTGAAATAGAAGCATAATACATAATGAACGTAGTTGGGACTTTAAAAACATCACTTAAAAGTGTAACTCGCCGTAACCATTATTCTTCAAAGTACATCCATATAATTTTGCTCGATCAATCGAAAATAATAATCCATCAAATGCGATAAACCACTTTTCAATCTGTTGTCATTCCCAAAATGTCATTATGAGCACCAACGATAACTACATGACAAAATGACATGACATTTCTGTTAAAAAGCACGAAAACTGCAGATGGTTCATCACTGGAATTTTTTCTAAATTTTCAACTATTATTTCTGTGCATTCATACTTTTCATAAGTCATCTTCACTGTTCAGTTCAATCAGAAAATTCAAAACCTCTAGTTATTAATTTCGTATTAAAATCAAAATCTTATTGTCATTATTAATCGCAGTTGAGATATGAATTAATTTAGTTAACAGGCTGCAGGATTTTTTAGAACAAAGTTTTAAGAGGCTTCTATGCTCGGATACTGCTCCATTTGCAACATCGAAATATTTTTCACAATTTTTTTGTGAAATGTCATAATGACAATAAGGTGCACAATAATTTTCTTAATCATTCAAACTTCCCCATCTGTCATTTTGATTTTCCAGGTTGATTTTTGCTTGCATTCTGATGGTATTCGCTATCAGAGTGTCATTTCTTATTCCATCAATCTGTTCATGTTGTTGTGACAAGCGACTGAATTACTTGTGGATGAACGAGAAATATACAAATCTTTTGCTCAAAGCAATTATTTGCATGTTTGTGTCTTGTTTTAAGTTATCAAAAATCATTTGCTCGATAATCATTGATCTCACATTAGAGCGAACAAAAATGCACGATGTACAAATGGAACAATAACGGAGCGACATCAATAATAAAAGTCTGCTTTCGTAATCAAATTTATAAAAAGTATGTCATGAGCTCATTTTATACATCATAAAATGTGAACCTGGATTCCGACGATGCATTGCCCACCTGTAAACGGCATACAGACTGCCAAACTACCCAATGAACAGCACGTTCTATCCTATTGTTCTCGTCACACTGTTGCTTATTCATCAAGGTAAGTTAATTTTCATCGCTCACTGATTGACGTAGACAAGATGCTTAACTTATATTCAGATGCTGATTAGAGAGATTCAAGAAATCATCCTCCACTGCAGCACCGCCTAAAATGAATTACCATCTAGTCCAATCATTCTTCACAGCGTAGTCGATTGTGTTGAATCGACAAACAACCTCCATTCCCACAGTCAAGAACTGATCGGGTGCAAGTATTGTCGAGGATTCCCGTTAAATATAATTCTGAAAGGGGGTGGTATCGTGATTCTGTTAAATTACAGGCTGGCATAGTTTAGTTTGATGTTGTCCGCTTCCGTATAAATTTTCCATTTCCCCATTCCATTCAACACTTCAGTTGTTCAACTCGCCAGTCGTCATGAAAAATTGAATTGCACAATCTTTTTGGAAAGCATGAACCTTCATGAGAATTTTTCTCCTCATACAAACAATTTTTCATCATATTGTTGTGATATAAAATCAAATTACGAGTGAATGAAAATTCGAATCACATCATTATTTTAACATTTCGCTTTTCAGTGGACAATATGTCAAACCAATTGACGTCTTCAAATATTTGAAAAGATATCTTCATCAAATTTTAGTGTGCGTTGGAGAGGATTTCTCGCAGGAATTTAAAGTCAAGAATGGAACTGGAGGAGTCGACAGGTTGCTTGATCCAGATGTTGCTCGAAAGTATGAGGAAATAGGGCAGCACATGGAGCAGGTGAAAGATTTAATCGAAAAAACAGATGAAAAAATCAGGCAGAATCGGTTGAGGTGGCAAGCGGGGAACAGAACCAAGTTGATCGATAAAAATGATCCTCGTCAGAAAATGAAAAGGTAATGAGAAAAATCATTTTAATTTATTGTTATCGTGCCATTCTTTCGAATGCACAATCGTGATTAACAGGTTAATTGAACAACGAGCGTTCAACAATGCACATCTTTAAGCAAGATCCCTCCTTGCTTTTTTAAATCGCGATATGGAAACACTGTCTCATTTCAGTCATTTCTGTAGGATCTGCTTTCATTTCAGAATGTAACGTTGCAATTTCTGCAGTGATATAACTGTCAGTTGATCATCAATTGATTCTAGTTGATGGACTGAATCGTTTCTGAGAGTGTAAGCACAATAGATTAGTTCGGTTCCTTACCACTTTTCCTAATGAAATGCTTCTCTAAATTCTGTTTATTCTCCCGTCTTGTACTAAAGCTAATTGTAAGGCTGAAGCTAGTTCCTTACTACTAAAGCTAATTGTTTCTTCCAAAGTTCTAATATAAAGATTGTGATTTAGACTGAAACTGGGCGGTAGGAAGACCAAAGAAATGCTCGATTGAAAACGGACATCTGCGCAAATGTTTCTAGGATTTGCTGGAATGAAGTGTTCACTTGTGTTGCTTTTGATGTGGAATTTTTTGACAGAATAAAATCTGTAATATCTGACTGGTATCGGTTATTTCTTAAGCTATGTTTGTGATGTTACATTCGCTTATTATCACTAAGCATTTTTTCAATTCTCTTGGATTTCATTCATTCATTTTCAGTTAATCTGATTTATGTATTGTATATCGCGGCATTCTGCAAGATGCTGGAATTAGGGTTTGCAAAATCCCGACGTTTTTTCTATCCCGGGATCGGGATTTAATCCCAGGATCGATTTTTGATCCCGGGATAACCCCGGGATCGAACAATTTTTGTAATATCGATGCGGGACATGTTCAAAGACATTTTTTCGAACCAATATGTTCATTATTAATCAGAAAGGTTTTAATTCAACAAATTATTGAACAAATTCGAGGAACCAAATTATTCAAATTCAAATTAATATTTCATATAATGTTGCTAATGATCATGTCGCAAGGGCATACTGCATACTCTATGCTAAGGCACCTTGTCATCTCGGGTCTAAGCTAATAACAGCACACTTGCATGTGAATATGAAATTCTTGATTCTCAAACACTTACTTGCAGTGCTTCAAGTCCATTTTCTCGCAGCATTAAAATCAGGTGAATTCTGCATTTCGGAAATTTCGATTTTTTACGAAAGAAATGCATCAATTGAATTTTGAAAAATTATAAGTTCAGAGTTTATCTTAAAAGTGGAAAAAAATCTGCAGTGGATTTTCATCGAACCATCGAGCACTTATATGTTTGATAATTTTGATCAGAAATCATGGAAATGTATTTGATAGTTAAGCTTAAGATCCTTTTGAATGGAACAATTTACGGCAGTGAATTCTCACTATGAGTGAACTCAGTGAGAATTAATGTACCTCTCGAAAAATGTAATTATCTCTGTTAGTATACTTAGAAATGCATCCGGATGAGTGTGATATAAAGTAATGAAGATCCGAATAATCAGTTGAATATTCAGTGAAATGTTACGTAAAAGTTCATCGAGCTGTGGTTGATCATGTCATTCGTCCAATTTGCGTCTGTTTCCTCAGCTATTCATCAACGATAGAGGGCAAACAACAAAGATGACTGCATATGAATGAAATGGGAATGATTAAGGCTTGCTGCAAGATGAGCATACTATCGAAATTCACGCAAATTGACCTGTTTTATCAAATCCCAAAATCTCGGGATTTTTCAAGACGTAAATCCCGGGATCGGGATCAGAACTGAAATCTCGGGATCCCGGGATCCCGTGCAAACCCTAGCTGGAATAAATAGATGAAGTACTGCGGAGTTAACAACACTTCGAAAAAAACGACTTTGAGCCGAATTCGACCAACTGGCGTCGACCTGTTGCATCGGAATGTAATATCAACTCCAAAAAGCTAACGAACATCGATCATCATGTGTCGTTCCAGCTGCCCAAATTGATTCAGTGAGCAAAACGTTGATTCACTCAAAATCACTGTCAGTTTTCTATGACATACCATTTGTTCGGCAAGGACGACGCAGTTCTGGCAATTCCAAACTGTAAACGTGGAGAATAAGATGTGAAAAAAAGGCTCAAACATCTATAGGCTTTGTTATAAATGTGACGAAAGGTTTTTATACGTATTCCAAGAGGTACCTTGTTAAAATCGCTGACACCATAAATGCCGTTCAGACCATTAGGTTCATAAGGTTTTTGTGTCGCATGATTGTGGTAAGACATCAAATTTTCATATTCACAAACACTTTCTTCTGGTTGCCTTTTTGCCACAAATAGAGCCGTTTTTTCTTAGAATTAGAATTTCATTTCGAATCATTGACAGCTTTGCCGTGGAATGTGTTCAGTCACGATTTTTCTTTTTCGCTCTCAGCTACTTTCGTTCACTGTAAAGTGGAGAAGGTCTACGGAGAATGCGAATGGGAGTTCGATAACTGAACAAGCTTATCAGCTGAATAAACTCAAATAAACTACACAAACAAATTCTTTCTGGCTTTCAAAAGTCATTTTTCGTCATGAGTGCTCTGATGATAAAAATACAGTCAGAGATTCACTAAAATGATAAAACAGTTCGAAAACGCAGCTTCATAAGTCTAGAAGCTGAACGAGAGCGCGCATTTTGCAATAACAGGAGTACAAATTATATGCATTTCGTATGAAAAAGTGTTCATTTGGTTATTCGCTTTGACAAAATCGAGATGGTTCAGCGATAGGAGTGTTTTGAACATCATATTCAGACACTCAAAATAATGCATGTATTTCAATAATATGTTGCCACAGCACTATCAAAAACTCAACAACGCATCACAAACCAATAATTGAGCAAAAACACTTCGTCATAATTCATCATCTGGTGAATAATGAGGAAATATTTTTGTCTTTTCCATAACTTTTTTTGTCTCTTTTCATAATCTCAAAAAACTGTCCACAGCATTATACACAGCATGTACATCCCACAAACATAACCAAAAAGCAATCTTTACAACCAGCTTTGCTAACAATGAGGATCATAAGAAAGTCATCAACTAAGCCATGAACACAATCATCGCAATCCAGCGTGTCACACAAAAACTTCAGACTGCTTTTCTCTTGCACACTGCTCAACTGTGAATGTCGATTATCAGTTACTGAATAATTGCACGTTTGCTTTTATCTTTTTGCTTGCTGTTCATGATGGTAGGATAAACCTGATTGATGCAATGTCCTGCTGAGAATTTGCCTCTTGTCATTTTTAGGATTTCAGCGTGATCAGGTCATTTTCACTTAAATTGACAACAGCACGAGTCATCATTAACTGGACTGCTGTGTAATCACAACTCTCCTAGTTGAGTTAGCTGATTTGTATAATGGCGGAAAATTTCGGAACTTCATGCATCACATGAACAAATGTCGAAGATCGCTCACGAAGGTTCTTCGGGAATCTAGAAATGGATAGCAATATGGTGATTTCCACGGTGACCAAATGAGCAAGGCTTCACGGATTTTCATCTCATTGCGGCTTTATGTCAGAAACAAATAAAAATTATATCTAATTTCAGTGGTTTAGGCGAAGCTGTCACCACTTGAGCTTGATACATCTGATCTTGACAGCAAAAGAATAAAACGAATGTCGAAATATCAGGCAATGATAAAGGAGAGTGACGGTTTAGTTGCGTCAAAAGATACTGTTGCAGCTGGCAACAATGCAGGTGATCCACAGTTCAAATGTTTGCACCGCCGAACTGCCGAAAATTTGCATCTGCATTTGATCTACATGCAAAAATGAGGTGCTTAGTTTTCCTGATCGGGATTCAATGACCTTCCTTGTATGCAGTAATCAGTTTTGGCGTTCCTAAACAACTGTTACGAACTATGATTCCACAAAGCACAAGTGTTAAAAACAGTAAATCATCAGTCGATCTGTAGTTGCAAAGCTTCTCTGGCAGCATTCATGATGAATCGCACACTTCTCGTAACGGTGCTCATCTCATCTTATCTCATTTGCCGCGGTAAAATCATTTTGCTTGATTTTGCTTTCATTTACACAGCCATTATTGGATATTAATTTCATGTCAAAATCTTGAACTTATTAGGAATTATAAAAGAAAATTTCAGTATGTACGGGCAAGCCAATATCTAAACGTAAGGCCAACAGGAAATGATGAAAGTGTGAAGGACTTTGACTTAGCTGATGCTTTGAAGCCTGGTAGGTTCGAGGAAAAGAAGAAGATTGAGTTACCGAAAGTATCAGGAGTAGAAGACAGTGGATCACTGAACTTAGAAGACGTTCTCACAAATGAACAAAAGTCGAACATGCGTTTCGAAGAAGCGTAAGTCTGAAGTTCACTGATTCCAATATCTTGCCTTATGGCTGTCATTACATTGCATCATCTCAGCAGAACGATCAAAAGGCACTTGAAATGCTTAGATTATGAAGCAGTGTCAGATCGTGAAGGGTGTTGATGCTTAGTTGACATAATTTTAACTCAGTAATCCATTTGGTACATCTCATTTCGTGCTTCTGAAACGGTCAGCACTGGAGATGAAGTAAATTTGTTTCGAAACCTTTGCTTTCAGACAGGAACGCAGGAAGAAGCTCATGGAACGTGCAAAGAAGCAGTAATGAGTGGAACAACGAAAGCTTGCCTCCGCCATTACCTTCGACCTTTATCGATCAGTTTACACCTGGCTGCGGTCGCCGCTGATTTGCTTTATTAATGTCATTTTTGTGTTATCATTGCCGCTTCGGATTGGATTTGTGGGTTGTTGCAAAAGTTGATTCGTTGTTTGTTCTGCAATTGTCTTCATCGTTTTCTAACTGTTCATGAATAAACTAAAGGTTACAAAAAGTGGAACAATGTTGTAATATACATCGTGCAGCTGATCTGAGCTATACATAGTGCATTACAAAAGGACTGATAGACACTTCTGAAGAAGCGCATTTTTTGAAAAGTTGTTATCTTATGAGATGTTAAATCTCTGTGAAATGCAAAGCTGCAACTAAATAAAAATCGTGTGCACGTTTCCACTTCCTCAACGCTCCAATTTTTTCACTCATGCTTTAACGTCTCAAAAAATGCTCCATCATCAAGCTCGTTTTTCGGTGGTAACAGTAGTTCAATTGCAACCAGTTTCCCGTTAGTGTTGACGAATTATTTTCGAAATCCATAATTCGAAAGGATTAAGAGTGCATTTTATGACGGTTGACGTTTTGTCATTAAATATTCATAGCAGTAATCCTCGCTTCAACAAAAGTGCTGTTCATTGCACTGTTTTTATTATTAACGGTTAGATTACGAATCACACTCAAATTAATTCATTCAATTCAGCAGGGAATGTGATCAAACATTAAATCATGCTGAAGAAAAAATAGAAATTCTAAAAAGTAATTAGAATCACGAAACAGGGAAAAGTGAATGTAAAAATTGGGAAATCGATAAAAACGAACATGCACTTCCCCAATTCATGAGTATGTGCCTCACCGTGAATATTGCTCAGAAAAATTGCGGACTCAGATTTGACACTTATTCGTAACAGTTTTCATCACTGACTAAACCTTGAGATAACTTTTGTCGCAACACACAAACAATGAAAATGACTTCCCCAGTCATAGGCTGGCGAAGTCATTTATCGAAGACACCGGAGAGTCGTTCGCGAAAGTAGCCGAAGATGGAGAGAGAACCGTCTATTGATTCTTCCCTCGACAGGAAGAACACGATGAACTTGGGCAATAATATCTTTTAGATGTATACATTTCTTGTAAGTAAATTCTTATATATTCTCATTAAGCATGCAGATAATCAGGTGCAAAATAGATTAAAGATAGATCACTATATGCAAAATAGATCACTATACTTTGAGTTAATGACGCCTACGATCTATCACTTGGATCGATGACCAGTCGTTGCGGGCAACGGCGAATTCAAGTAGAACGTCGAACTGGCACTACTGCCTCGTGATGCTGGAACTGCGTTAGCATCAAAGGCATCAAGCAGCAAATTCAGTGTCTCATTACCTGAGTGGCATTGTTTGTTAGGTTCTTTTTTGAGTAACTGGTTTGCATTTACTTCCCAAATGCTCGTGCCAGCTTCAACATCATACAATGATTCGCCTCTTCCCTCAAGGACTATTCCTTTCTTCCATTCTTATTACTGATCGTGCATTGTTGTGTCGCATTGCGGTAAGTGTGATGGGTCGAACCAAATCCATTGGTGTACGTAGGCATCTTCCCAGTAGTATTTCTGCCAAATATTCATTGTTCAAAGTTGGGTTCAGTGTTGTTCTATAGATGAAAAGGAATGCTTCTGACGTATTCTCTTTCCCTCTAAATTTGCAAGCCATTCGTTTGAATGCATCGACAAATGTTTCTGCTTGACCGTCAGACTGTGAATGGAAGGGTGGAGAGAGAACACTTTCGATGCCATTTATGCTGCAAAATTGAGGAGATGTAAGTTGCGTACCGATATTGCTGACGATAAGTTCTGGCATACCGAACCTAAGCGAAAAATTGACATAATAAGTGAACGGTGGTTGAGGTTGTTGTGTGAGTCGTCATGAATATCTCTGGCCATTTGGAAAATGAGCTCACGATGACACGGAAGTAGTGTCCTTTACAAGGGCACGCTTAGTTGACATGGATTCGTGACCATGGTTTGTCAGGCTTTGGCCGTGAAGCAAGAGGAACTTTGACGGCAGCCTTGGAGGCGGTCTGCTTGGTTCACATTGAGTCGTCATCTAGTTCGATTCGGATGAAAGTATAGAGTTGCTCTGGTCTTCGTGCATCGTCCGAAGGAGTTGTTGTGGACTTCGGGATAGGATTGTTATGGGTCGAATTCGAGGTGGGATTGTTGTGGGTTAATTGTTGTGGACTGTTTGATCGACGGTCGTTGCTGGTTGAGCATCTGATGAATTGACGTTGATTGTCGTGACATACCACAAAATTGATTGAGATCCCACAAACTGAGCTTATCCATGAAGTCGAGACTAAACAGGTTCTGAACGTTGTTGCTTTCACCAACGGAGATGACACCATTTGCACTGTTGACATTGAAGATCAATGTTTTTAGGAACTGGCCTTAGAATTGCATCAGATTTTTTGGAGAGTCTGATGTTTGTTTTGTAGCTCTCGACAAATTGTGTGCACCGATCTGTTTCCATGATGCTTCAGACATAACAGTGACGTCGGAGCTGGTGTCCATTTGGAATCGAATCGATCGATTGCTCAATTGAATAATGACGAGTTGACTTCGTTGACGAGTGCCTTCTGGTGTACCTGTGCTGTGAACACCGGAAGAGCGGTACGTTTGGGGTGAGTGCGTTGGTGATCATGATGCTTTGGATTGATATTGCAGTGGTCGAATATTCCGCAAGTTGTGCATTTACGCCGGTTGCGAACAATCTTTTACATAGTAAACACCTTCACATTACCAGCATGGACTTTTAGGAATGTTATTTGTTGTACTGACGGGTGATCTCATTGGTGTTGTTCTTGATGGGTGGTTCTTCTGTGCTGATTGTGGTTTATAATGTGGTTCATGACTTAGCTTCGCCTCGTTAAGGATTGTGTGAAAACCGCTGGAATTTCATCCATTTTGATTGTGACGGCGATAATATTCGATGGGATCACTCGCTTATCTGAGTCGATTTTGTTGAGTAGTTGAAGTTGATATTCGTTATCGGATGGTGATTGAAGTCCACAGACGAAGACCAAGCATTTGAACTGCTCGGCAGTCAATTCACCTAGCCAGACAGTGCTCTTCTTCAAAACTTTCGGTTACCAAAACCCAAAATCCTGATCACTAGTTAGTGCGTAGTCGAATAGAGTGAAGAAGTCTGTTACTGAAGTTACCCAACAGTCGTTTACGGAATTAGCCGAAGTAAATGGCAAAGAGCAGTTTCGTTGTCGTAGATTTGTTCGGAAAGTAGCTCATAGATTTGTTCATTGTCATTAACAGATTTGTGAGCTACTTTCCGGGCGATGAGGATATCTTGAAAATCTCTTTCATGGTTCCAGTGATCCTTTTACTGATTGTGAGGAAAAAAAAGAAATAGGTTTTATATGCGCGAATGATGAACAGTAACGCCAATCACCGAATGTGTTTATTCTGAGCCGATTCTAAAACCATCCAATAAAAATGCCAAGTGAATTCTCATTTATCCATTATCGTCGGGTCGGACGTCTTTTATGAGATGATAAAATCGTATGATCTGCGAAATCGTTCACTTCCTTCCAATTTAGTTTCATTGTGTGTTTTCATATGTAGATTTGGTTGTAGCAACTCGAATGGTTTGTGAATGAGTAGTTGTGCTGTTTATAGGTAACATGACTTTTCCTAGAAACATGTCATGCAGCTCATTGCTGACTTCAATGATCACAGCCTCAGCAGCTGACCAGTCGGAGAATTACGATACTCTAAACTGCTCGAAATATGAATGGCTCTCAATTCAAAACACTGATAAATTTTGGAGAAAATTAGTCATGAAATAATGAGACATTGGAAGCTGTCTACATAACTGAACGAACATGACAGCAATCGAGCGCTCAATTTCTGCTCTAGAACTGAATATCTATCAGAACCACAGAAAACAAAAAATTCGCTGTCAGATTGCTCGGTGGAGTTGGTAAAACTAACAAAAAACAACAGCAGTGAGCCAGTTTGACTCAGCTATTGCGTCAGTCAACACACAGATTATGTATGGGTCTGCCTTAGCAGAAAAAGAGCGTTCGATTATCGGTTGTGTCTGTTGCGGAAAAATTCCGCGAACAGCAAATAAACAAAGCTGTCAGGTAGTAAGATTAGAAATAACGCCGAATGAAGGGCTACAAAACAACAGACGGAATGTGGGCGTAATTTTTAGATGACTGATAAAGATCGCCGACCAGACGAGGCCGCCTCCTGATATGATAACAACGATAAACGAATAAATAATGTTTTATTTCAGTGCCTTTCATGTTGATAGCATGTTGACCCTAAAGAAAATAACTTTTTATAAAATAGAAATTGTAATAAATCACTATATGACATGTACTACTTTACATAGGATTTGCATTACATATTAGGTATCGTTTGCGTTTTGTATATAATTTGTGTGCGATACTCGTGAATTATTGAATTGTTTGGTTTGTTGTTAAAGGTGTAATTACCCAAGCTTGAGGAAGTCGGTAAAAAGGAAACGAATAAGAAGTCGCTGGTGAACCATACAATTGAAGTGATTCACTGGTCAAGCAAAATCAACTAGTTCTTCGTGGCAGGCAAGCTCTCTGAAGTACCTTTATTTTTTTATTGTGTAGTAAAATAATCGGTGGCTCGAACCCTTGCCAGCGAAAGCAAAAAATGAAAAAACTTTTCTGTGCAGTGTCTGATTTCCTGAAACCGACTAATGAAATCACAGAATTAATTATTTACAACATGTGACGCTTTATCTAATGCTATGAAACAAACTTATGTGTTCAGCGTAAGTGATTCAGAGAGATTAAATTTGAAACATCATTGTGCATAAATGCATTATCCATTTCCTCAGTCTTTTGTAAAGACTATCAGAAGGAGACTTACTATTATATGAGGCAGTTGGTCTATTGAGTCTACACAACTTTCAAATAGAATGTTTACTCTCCAAAACTTTCATTGAATCAAAATTACCGTACACATTGATTCGTTCGGTATTTGATACGAACAAAAATTGCAGCTGTACTGAAGGCGCTGAGAAAAAGACGTCTTGAGGACGAATAGACCGCTTGATTTCGTTGAGATATACTTTGAGATATAGAGATTCTAGTAGATACATTTCCTAGTTTCTGTAGTTCTTTTCACGGTTCGTAAAAGAGATTTGAGCACAGAAAGGAAAACCAGTCAGAATCACGCTTGAAAGCCAGTCAAAACCATGTCGTAAGGGAAACGCAAAGCATGCGATGGAAATGGTACTATCGATAATGTCTGAGAGTGAGGTATTTAGTCGTGAGTGACATCGACTTCATTTCTTTAGTGACACTGAGCAAGAAACCATATATTATTATTGACCACAGATGTACTCCGATTCGTAGGACTCAGTTTGCGTTCTCTCCATTAATTTGCTTTGTTCATATCTTTTGATATCATACCAAATGCTTTCGCAATAAATCATCGTTGAGGTAAATGTTGGTAAACTATTTTTCGATACAGTTCAAATGAATATTCGTTAATGAGGTGTTCAATAAGATATCAGTCCTGTGAACCGTACAAAATAATCACGTTCGTAAAACAACACATTCTTCAAAAGCCATATTTTTCATAGGTGGGTGTCAAGAAAGAACGCGGTGAGATACACAGCACCGGTGACGAAGATTAATGATCAGTTCGTTACGAACAACTTGTCAGTGATTCGCTGTCGTTGGTCCTTCTCTTCAATGCAGTTATTTCAGATCACATTACTTGTCATCGCTATCAGAGGTAACATAACTTAAAGGTTCACCTCCAAACTGCTTTGCTGATGTTGTTCAGTGAATCAAAAATTCACCGAAAAATATTTTCGAATAGACGCATTTTGTTACATTCATCTTTCATCTTTGAAAGAGCGGGAATATCATAAATGAATACTTACGAGGCACACGCAAATTTACGTGAGACGGTTTTGAAATTGAGTCACTTTTTGTTATTGTTGCTCCATTTATTTGCAAGCAACGAATGAAGGTGAATCAAATTTCGCATCAAATGTTATTATCCAAAGATATGGTGCAGCTTACATGAGCATCAAAGTTTTTGCGATCCTTTGATTAACCCATGTTTTACTTCAATCTCAAGCAACGCCATTGACAATATCGAGATTTCTTTTCAAATTTTGCAGTAAGTTCAACAAACCAAATCAGCGTTGAAGATGTGAGTGAGGTGCTCTCAAAGTTGGTAAAACTTGATAAGAATGCCTGCAAATCAGGGGAAGTGATAGTAGAGTATCAGAAAGCAGCCAGACATAAGGTTTTCAAGCGTGATAATTCACCGCAGCCGTGAGTCAATTTTCAATGTTGCTCTCTAACAATATTTTCAACATGACAAGTCCGCGTAGGGTGTATTGAGGTGAGGTCGAACTGAAGAATGCAAAAACCTAAAAATTTATCTGGTTACCTGTTTTGCTAATTGCAAGCAATAAACACTTGCCGTCTTGCAAACAGTACCTAAAAGGAATCAAACGTATATATCGTTGACCACTGATTCATTGAACTCATTGCAGATTATTTTCATCCGTCAACGATCGCATCAATCAGAAACTTTCATTCGTTGCACTTCGCAAACTGCAGGTACGTTTGTATCAATCTCAGCCATAGAAGTATTTTTCATACCGCTTCTTGCTGAGAAATCATGGATTGGAAAGCTGTTGTTATGGTTGTGCAAAGTTTTTGTGCAAAGTGCAAAACACTTTTACTGAGTGAATTATGAGTATGGTTGACGGAGGCAGATATATCTTGTTATTTGGAAGCATCAGGCACACATTTCTCTTCGTCTTGGAAAGTTGTTGGCCAATGGTACGAAACGAGGTCATTTCATGCTCTTGTAGTGCACAACGATTCAATATTTCGCCGTGCTTGTGCGTGCGGCATTCTGTTTCTGCTTTGAGTGATTGAACAATTCTGCTGATTCTGCTATCAGGCTTGCGTGGTTTTCCTCATTTGGAGAGAGGAGAACTCAGAACTAACATTCGATTCGGATGTTGTATGTTAAACGACCACCTCACTTTCGTTCTCAAAATTTTGTTCTTATTACCTCGAGCAGCAACGGGAAGAGATGAGTGACGGGAATTGTGCTACTTAAGGAAACAGAACATTGATCAATCAGTTATCAAAATTAGGTCTTTAATGCAAACAACACAAAAGCGTTTACAACAAATATTCGTGGGCATTAAACTTTCAAAGATTCTGAGCAATGGTTCAATGGAGCGATATTTTTCAATCATTTAGTAACGTTTGCGACATGAAACCGACACCTTTGGAAAGGGACACATTTTTGCATGTGACTTCATTTTGATTGCAATGAAATGAGAATTTGTATCGAGGAAAACTTCATGTTTATAGGAACTCTATAAAATACCGAATGTCAATGAAGCAGATCCAATGACTCCGGAGCGAGTGGCTGCAGCACGTTACTTCATCAAAACAATATTTTATACGGACGTAATACAAAATGCTTGGCTGTTTCTAGGAAAAGCGGGTGGGTCAATAGTTGAGTCCTTGCTCGATAGGGGATTGGTGAGAATTCACAGAAATAGTAAATCACATGAAGTTCTGTTTTCTACTCAATACGATCACTAGTCACTTTAATCAATCCTTACTTTTAATTGCTTTATTGATAACTGAAATTGGTTTAACGTCCTGTTGTATGCGTTTATTCGTTTTGAAAACTGCTTGCAAGGCGTCAAAACTATAGGAGAATCGGTGAATTTAGGCCAGATGTTTGCGTCTCTGGCATATCATAGCGAAATGTTCACGTTCACTCACGTGTTCAAAGAAATATCCAAGAGCCGAGAATTTTACGCTTCACCTCTCATCATATTCAGGATTGGTTTCGCTTGATTTGGTAACTTTTCAAGATCAGCTTTATGACCTTTGGTTTGGCGAGTATGCTCGACAAAAGGAAGTGGGCAGTTCAGGTGAGTCGCATGCATATTCTCGTACCCATCAGGTTCTTCTCACTATCTTCCCTTGACTGAATCCTGACCGACAGAATCAACTGGTAGCTTCTACAGTGATTATAAAGATAATAACAATTGCAATTATAATATTACAGTAATCAATCAATTAACCAAATTAATCAATCAAGTGATCCTTATATCATCCTTATCATCCTTAATAATAATAGAAATAATAATAGTGATAATAATAATAATAATAATAACGGCAATCACTGAGATAAACAAGTTAATTAATAATCAGTCATATGGTTCATATCTTTGTGCGATCACAATCATAATAATAGGAATAATCAGACAACTGATCCATGCGTACTCTGAACAGAATGTGATATAATTCTCATCGATGAGCGATTCAACACTGTCAACGCTAACCCGTTTTGCCTATGTTTTCTTATATTTACCCAACTGTTTCTTTTTGGGTTTATGTAACTCTTCTTAGCTTACAATGATACGTCATGAATATATTTAGATATTTATTTATTAGCTTATATTTTGGTTTATGCTAATGAGCTAGGCACTCTCATACAATTTAGCTATGCACCTTCTATTTATTCTTCAAATCTCATGACTCATCTTATCCGATTCCTTATTTTCACTCATTCTCTCTTTATCGCCTGGTCGGAACATTGTCTGTTGGACAAAATTGAAATACATTCTTATTCGTTTTATTGCATTCAGTAAAACCTATGAAACTGAATGACAATTAGGAGAAAGATACGTAATATTAGTCGCATGGGAGCCATCTACATTAGTTCTGACATTAGATAATTTTCTGATGCACTTTCAAATGGGATGCACGCACTGAATGGTTGTAGGTTAATTCTTCAATGTAATCTGAAGTCGTTTGTAGTAAATGTTGGAGGTAATATCAGCTAGTGACAGTGAACCGTTCTGTATTCAACCATTCAAAATAACTTATAAACGACAACGAGAATGTCCATATTTAAAGGATTCGAAAATGTTTTTGTGGGTGAAATAAGTGGAAAGAAGGTTCTCGGGCTCAACAACTGGTATCGATTTTATCAGTTGGAAAAGCAAGGCTCTGTTAATTACCATGGATGGTTCGAACGCATCAAGGTTTGGTTCATATGCTGTTCTCTGTGCAAGCATACGACTGATAGTGTAGTCGTTGGAGAATGGTGTCCTTTTATTACGATAATCAGAAACACGTCTTTGATCTGATTAACACATACAACTTTCACAGGGCATATGATGATCGTTTAATGTGTTCCAGTAGTATCTTACATTCGTTTATCTTCTTCCCTTAGCAGCAAAAGCGTTTTGGTAAGAGTGGTTTGGTGTTACTGCGATGGAATTATTGTACCATACGATCAAATCAAATTTTACAAAGAGCATGAAGTAGTCGTGTGGTTATTGAGCTAAATTATCTGAGGGAGGCATGGACACACTGAGAAAATTAATCTCAATTGTGTACTGCTATATATATGATGAGTCAGATAATATTCAGGACTTCGAACTTTCATTGCAATTTTCTTGGGATAAATTTAAAGCATGGAAAGATGAATTCTTCCTCGGCACCTCTCCTGAATTCGACATAGCCGTGTTCACAGTTTGTGCGCTGAGCAAAGTCCAGGTATACGTTTGGATGTACCTTCGATTGTTTTGTTTGACGCTATTCAACCAACGCTATTTCGACTAACATTCAACCAAATGCTATTAATATAAGCCGAAAATTTGGAACACTATCCTCTCTGCATTCCGAAATGAAAAGCAACAAAATCATGTCACTGTATTATGGATGATATTGAATGATAGTTCAATTTGAGACAGTAGTTTCCGAGCAGTCAAGCATTTGGTGATCTATTTTCAAGTTTGTAAACATGCAAGTGTGTGACTTGCTGCATGCGATACATCTCCATTTATATGCAAGCATTTTCCTGCTTTTTTCCATCGATAGTTTCTGCCTCATATTGAATGATAAGGTATATACTGTGATCATGGTTGTTCATTTCAGTATTGTATTCTACCCTACGGAAAATTCGATGTTTTGACTGAAGTTGAAACGTTCGCACCATCGGGAGAATCTTTAAGGGTATAAGTTCGCAAATATTAATTGAGCTATTAGTGAACATAATTTTCAGCTTCGCTGTTGACTTCAGCAGCAAACCTTTTTGCATTCTGGACCCTCGAATAGGGCTTTTGTGAGTGAAAGCTAAACCAGTATCTGCTGCGAAGAACCTGCGGAAATTTATGACCATGTAATTTCTGTTTCCATCAATAAATATATGTATCTATTTCCGTTGATGTTTACAGAAATGCTGCCAATATTTTAATTTTCTTATGACTGTTTGCAAATGAGACCTTCTTTTGCGGCTTTAAGAATATCGATGTGATGTTTTGCAAAGATACTTTTCACAAAATTGAAGTATGTGCGATGACAGTGATTTACAGATAAAATCAGTAGAATTACATAAGTACAAAGCTCACATCGGACTAACCACGCACTCACAAAATGGAACAACAGAGCGGACTAGAACCACAAAACCACACTTAAGTAATTTGCGGTTGCAAAAACTTGTCAATGATATGCGTGCAGCGGATGTTGACAAACCGATTGACTATGAACTGAATTGGGGAAACCCGGCCATCGGCAGATTGGATACTTCTCATCATCCGTGAGCCCGTCACAATACATTTCATTCGATATTTTTATGACTTCTCCATTAACTCACTCAACATTTCATGGCCGCATTTCTGTCTCTTCGGGGCTGTCAAGTGACCCTCACACACAGATGCTGTTTTAAACAAACTTTCCGAAATTTATTTTTGTCCAAATGAATGCAAAGACATTCTCATTATAGTAGATTAAAAATTCAGATTGTTCACTTACGTAAATGAAACGGTATTTGAGCGTCCTATCTATAAAGCTCTCATTGATATGTATGCAGAAGATGTATTCATTCCACAGGTTATTCTCTTTTTGATCTGTTTTCTCAAACGCGTTTTGCAAACCTGTATTTTCCAGGATATTTCTTCGATAGATATTCTTAGTGTCTATAGTATTCAGGTATGCGAAGCAGAAACACCAATAAGCAAGGATCCAAGACGAGAACTAGTTCTAAAGAACGTATTCTACAACTTCACCAGCACAAAAGTATTTCAACTGGCATTCGAATATTTACAAGAAATCAGTGAGTTAAAAAAATGCATGAGAGCCTGTACCAGATACCTCAGAGTTCATTTAGTAAAGCACTTTCTTTTCTGAATATTTTTCGAGCAGTTTTGCTTTTTTTAATTATCATCACTGAACTTTGATCAGATATCATGTGTGGGATTCTTCTGAGCCTCTTGAATAAATGATATCCAAGGTTCATAAAGCTAGTCAGCCAGCGATCAGTTTGCATTGCTGAGAAATAGAAAGCATTACAAGAAGTTCCAGACTATGCGACAGACCTGACGACGTTCCTTCAGAAACTGTGGACATATTGGTTTGGTACATATTCCCGCTGCAAAGGACCACTAGGCAGTTCAGGTGTGAATCTCATTTGCAGTAATATTCTCGTTTGCTTACCAGCTGGTTTTTTCGATTTCTGCCGTTGCCAATTGCGGATAAGGTGTAAAGTTGGAAAGCGATCTGGCTTACATTGATTAATACATAGTAATCCCTCACGCAGTTGCAGGATTTGAACACGTTTTCAGTGGTGAATGGAGGTTTGGGACAGTTGACGGGCTTCACTCATGGGTGAAGTTTTATTTGCTTGAAAGAAGAGGAGCAATCAATTATCATGGTTATCATAGTCATGATGAGGTTTACATTTTTGCTGTTATTTTGGTGCGCATAATACGGGTACCGTATTGTTACAAAGTTATTTTCACCTAGAGGCTATCCTACGAACGAATCTCTGTTTATAAGGAAGGAAAAATGATAAAAGCATTGCAATCTGACTGCCAGAGCAGTGCTTTCTGCTGCAAGTGATCGTTTACAATTGCTGCTTTCGCTGTTGTTTCGATGCATAATTGCAATGAACAACATTTCTTTGTTGAAGAGGGAGGGATTAGCTCAGCTTCGGATGCTCTCATCTAGGCTCGAATTCAGTAGCGATTTGGTTAGCTGCACGCGTTTCTTTCATTGCCATTTTTAGTGGCCTCAACCGATCGCAGTTTCCTACTTTCGCGTGTGATGGCAACATTCTTTCAGAATCTTGCTGGCACAACACAGTACACATGGGGGAATCATGGTAAATGGGTTGGTGGATTCAATGTCGGTACTTCACCAGGTTAATTCATCGAAATTCGTTTAATTTCATGCCATATTCATTCGATGTCGTATCAATCACTCGACGTGCATTAAAATTCGTTGCAAGTGGTCGCTGGTCTGCAAAATAATGCAATCGTAAAAATCACATCTATAGTTGCGTAAAGTTACAGACAGAACAATGAAAAACGAATTGGCATACATTTTCGAATTCTCGGATTGGCAAATTTGCACTGATCAATGTTTTTGCAGCATTCGACTTCTCATTATTATCAGTTTGTGCACTCGTAAGGAGTGGGCACGGTTGTCGATTCACGATTGACGGTTTTCCAATGGCTGTTATGTCGCAACTTCGGAAATGTGGTAACCAGAATGATACATGCATAGAAGCTGTTTATCCGGTGATCTAAATCCATTTCGATCATTGATTTATATCGGTCTTGTTCAATGTAGTGCAGTGTCATAGCTACGTTTGTGTGATATTTGTATTATGGAGTAAATAAACATTTCGGAGTTGATCACAGCATCAAATGATGCCATGTCGAGCACAGCGTTTTGAATTCTGAATGTTGCTCTTTAAATGCTGCCTTGAGCCATTGCTAATACAAATGCCGTACACAAATCCAGTGAGTAGCAACACCTTGCTGATGCTCTCTTTCGAATCGCATTGCAGTTTTACGCAATTTAAATAATTTTCTGTTGGATATGGAGAAGCAAATGATTAGTATGCTGTTTACTACCGTAATATCTCTGAATGGAAGTCAATTTTCTCACTCATTTATAATAACGTGTAAGTGGACTTCTGCGCACAATTGACAATATGTTTTGATTAGTTTCTGAATAGGTCGATATGATTTGAGGCAAATTATGAGGATAAATAGATTTCCTTGAAGGGGTTGTTTTGGCTGAGTCGGTAGGCATCATAAAGAGAGCAGTGCAATCGAACAATGTGATAAATATGTTTTGCGGTTAATCGGCAGCAATTAATGTTCTGTTTCATGTCACCGCAAAAGTTCGCAAAGGTGAATATTCAGCTTCCCGTCCATCAACTCATCTTCTTGAAAGTATTTCAACATTTACGAAAGCCATTTCAAGGTACATTTTATGCGACAGCATCCAATTAGTTGCAAAGTGGGTGAGTGATACCGTCGTGAAATGTGGTTGATTTATACGGCATTTCAGCCAATTTCTGAACAATAGTCCGAATTTCAGATCCCCATCAACGCTGAATTGTTCTGTTTCGTGTCGGATTTGTAGTTGCATAGGGATTGCGAATTTAGTCTAAATTGATGTTTGGTTGAATTTTTATCTTCAATATCGATGACTGCCTTCGTTTTTGGTTTGACAATTCAACGTTTATGTTTTCTGCGTGCATGCTTATCAAAGTGTGCACGCTTTTTTTGGTACGTAAATATGTTCATATTGCGTATTTCAGTTGATCGCGTGGTTATTACATCGAAAAAAAAAGAGATTTTTGACTGGCAATAATATTAATTTCTAATTTTATCATGTTTGCATCACGATTATTGATCGGTACGTGGTTATGACGGTACTCTTTATCAAAAGGCAGAAATAAAATTTTTTGATTTAATTAAGGAGTACTGTTCTACTGGTTCCACTAAAATATATGCTGTCACTCTAACTTCATAATCTAGCACAAGTTAGCGGCAAACAACACGATTCATTAAAAATAAAGTGTCGTTTTCACCCTAAACTTCACAGGGAGTTTGAATCGTCATTTGCTGCAAATAACTTGATTTCGTGTTCCTCCAATGAACACTGATATTACTATTGTATTGCTCCTCACCTATTGACCATTTTCCTCAATTCGAAATTTTATTTTAACATTTTTTCACCAGAAAGGAACCTTAAAACACACTGGGAAAAAAATGAAGGAAACTTCTATGTGATGCTTGTTTGAATCAGTATTCATTAATGACAAGTAACTGCTATCGACAATGTGTCAATAGAAATTGATCTGTGGGTGATATTTGATGCGATAATCAACAGATCATTGTTGTATCATGGTGAGGTAATCTCTAGAAGCAATGAGCAAATGAGCAGATATCCCTCTCCAGCCAGTGACTATCCTCAGTACAGCTATTTTCAGCCTAATGCCGAATTCTTTGCACGGACAACAGTTCTTCATTAAACAAGGTTAAGGATGAAGGCTAAATTGGCGTAAAGGTTGCTCTTCCATGTGCTAATCTTTGCCAACGATATATTGGAATATGCATTCAACATCATCTTCCGACTCACATTGCCCGTTCACAGTTCAAGCAATGACTTCAACAGCTTCACGAATGCAGAGTCCAATTCAATGCGAATTGGCTGAAGTAAGCGTACAAATGGGTTGATGTTATAAAGTATGCGTCTGATAATAAGATATGATTTGATCCAGTTGTAGCGTTCAACTATCGTAATTTCACGAGACTTGATGAATAGTTTTGAGGAAATATTTGATGTTTCTCCGTACATAATGAGAACCGTTGCGGTCACAACAGCAGAATTATATTATTCCTAATGACAGCAAATTTCAGCGCAACAAAATATGCGATCGGATTTTTTTCTCGATCGTTTCACATTTACAACATGAGCACGTTAGTTTATCAAATATCACACTTCACATTTATCAGAGGAAAGATTGAGTTCGATAGAGAAAAATATTTATGGTGATTTAATAACTTTTATGGTTATTTTATCATCGTCCAACACGTAAGAAACTTTTCCTAGGTTATGCGGTATTCTATGTTACTGATTTTATGATTTTATGGTTTCTGGTATTCGTGAATTATTGTATTGCTTGATTTGTTGCTAAAGGTTCCATTTGAGGGAATCGTTGGAGGGAAGCGAACAAGAAGTCGATGTTGAGCCATGCAATCGAAGTGATTCACTGGTCAAGCAAAAACGACAAGTTCCTCGTGGCAGGCATAAATAAGGCAACCTCCTCTGAAGCACCTTTATTTCTTTACTGTGTAGGAAAATAAACCCTTGCCTGAACCCTTGCCAGCGAAAGCAAAAAATGAAAAAGTTGTCTGTGCCGTGTCTGATGCCCTGAAACAACTAATGGTATCGCAGAATTAATTATTTACATTAATTAATTATTTACGGTCTATTTAGTGCCAACAAACAAAGTTATTTTCTTAGTGTAGAAGGTGTTTCAAGCGGACAAAATTTAAGACATCATTGTACATCAATGTTGGTAAACCATTTGTTGATACAGCTCAAATATGTATTCGGTAATAAGGTGTTCAATAGGTCGCATATCAATCATGTGAACCGTACAGAATAATCGCACTCGTAAAACAACACATTTTTTACGCCATATTTTTGATAGGTGGGTGTCATGCACAAACGCAGTGAGATACGTACTGATAATGAAGATTGCTAATCAATTCATTAAGATTCAGTCTTCGGTCCTTCTTCTCAATGCGACTATTGCAGATCACATTACTTGCTATCGCTATCCGAGGTAGGATAATTTAAAGTCCACTTCCAAACTGCTTCGCTGATGTTGTTCTATTTGGTGTTCCACACGCAGGTGAATCAAGAATATATTTTTGAATAGACGCATTTTGTTATATTCATCTGTGAAAGAGTGAGAATATCATGAATGTACAGTGGCAAATTTACGTGCGACGGTTCTGAAATTGAGTCACTTTTTTGGTATTGTTGCTCCACTCATTTGAGAGTAACGAATGGAAGTAAATCAAAAATTCGTAGTCATCCAAATGTTGTTACCCAAAGGTATGATGCAGCTGACGAGTTGTCTATATAGGTGGGCATAAATTTTTTGAAGCTATAAAAGAACTCTCCGCAAGGGCAGTTGAGTACGATCCCACATTATTACTAGGTAACTTTGTCTACAGAATGTTCTAGCCAAAATGGAAACTCAGAATTTTATGCGAATTGTCAACGTAATTCAACTGTATTTCATTTCCTATTAATGGTGCCTCCAGTTTCCGAAAGTGTTATGCAGTTTACACCTGGAAGGGAAGATGGTTATGAGTGAATTATAAATTGATAACGAGAGCGAGGAGGTTTCGAAGAGGACAAAGAGTGTCATCAATGTAATCAACTCTGAATCAATCGTCATAGAGTAAAAATTGATCGAAAAAAGCAGAGCTTTCCTCTCAGTGATGTACTGTAATAGCTCCCGATCTTGAAGTTTCATTCTAGTGGTGGCAATTTTGCACGGATATTTCTGGATGGTTGCGAGATCCTTGATGGTTGGATGCCTAAAGGCTTTTTGCAGACCATCTATCTTTCAAGAGTCGGTCATCTATATCTGAGCATCACAGTTTTTGCGATCCTTTGATTAACCCATGTTTTATTTCAATCTCAAGCAATGCCATTGACAATATCGAGATTTCTTTTCCAATTTTGCAGTGAGTTCAGCAAACCAAGACAGCGTTGAAGATGTGAGTGAGGTGCTCTCAAAGTTGGTAAAACTAGACAAGAATGCCTGCAAATCAGGGGAAGTGAGAGTAGACTATCAGAATATGGCCAGTCATAATGATTTCACTCATGATAATGCACAGCAGCCGTGAGTCAATTTTCAATGTTGCTCTCTAACAATATTTTCAACTTACAGTAACCCATGACGGTTCGGCATATGGCTTATTTAGGTGAGGTCGAACTGAAGAATGCAAAAACCTGAAAATTAGTCTGTTTAGTGGTGCTGCTAATTGCAAGCAATAAACACTTACAAACAGTAACTATAAGGAATCAAACCTATACATCGTTGACCACCAATTCACTGAATCCATTGCAGATTATTTTCATCCGTTACCGACCGCATCAATCAGAAACTTTCATTTGTTGCACTTCGCAAACTGCAGGTACGTTTGTATCAACCCCAGCCATAGAAGTATTTTTCATACTAATTTTCTATATGCTGCAACGGGAAGAGATGAGTGACGGGAATTGTGCTACTCAAGGAAACAGAACATTGATCAATTAGCTATCAAAATTTGGTCTTCAATACAAGACAATACAAAAGCATTCACAACATATATTCACGGGCATTAAAATGTCAAAGATTATGAGCAATGATAGGCACTCAGATATTTTTCAGCCATTCGGTAACGTTTGCGACATGAAACCGACACCTTTGGAAAGTGACACATTTTTGCATGTGACTTCATTTTGATTGCCATGAAACAGAGAATTTGTATCCAAGTAAACTTCATGTTTTTAGGAACTCTATAAAATACCGAATGTCAATGAAGCAGATCCAATGACTCCGGAGCGAGTGGCTGCAGCACGTTACTTCATCAAAACAATATTTTATACGGACATAATACAAAACGTTTGGCTGTTTCTAGGAAAAGCGGGTGGGTCAATAGTTGAGTATTTGCTCGATAGGGGATTGGTGAAAATTCACAGAAATAGTAAACCATTCGAAGTTCTGTTTTCTGCTCAATCCGATCACTAGTCACATTAATCCATCCTTAGTTCTAATTGTTTTATTGATAACTGAAATTGGTTTAACGTTCTGTTGTATGCGTTTAATCGTTTTGAAAACTGCTTGCAAGGCGTCAAAACTATAGGAGATTCGGTGAATTTAGGCCAGATGTTTGCGTCTCTGGCATGTCATAGCGAAATGTTCACGTTCACTCACGTGTTCAAAGAAATATCCAAGAGCCGAGAATTTTACGCTTCACCTCTCCTCATATTCAGGATTGGTTTCGCTTGATTTGGTAACTTTTCAAGATCAGCTTTATGACCTTTGGTTTGGCGAGTATGCTCGACAAAAGGAAGTGGGCAGTTCAGGTGAGTCGCATGCATATTCTCGTACCCATCAGGTTCTTCCCACTATCTTCTCCTGACTGAATCCTGACCGATTAAATCAACTGGTGGTTTCCATATTGTCTGTCGGACAAATTTGGAATACATGCTTATTCATTTTATTGCATTCATCTATAAATGTGAATGACAATTAGTAGAAAGGTATGTAATGCTGATTCGCAGAGATGGGTAACACCGATAGTTTCCGCAGTTGCCTTGGATAGCGCTTAAGTGATCTACTTTTTTGTGAACGTTGCCGCTTCAGCGAAATGCACTTGCTATCTGTTCGTCCGCAAGTGAATGAACAGTTTTTCCATCAATCGAGGTATGTAAATACATAGTTCTGCTGTAACACTGCACTAAGTCCCAACCTGACCGTACTTATCCGAATGGGTAGAAATAGAGCATTCAATAACACCTCCACTGTTTGATGTAATTCCACCCATAGCATTTCGTCTGAGCTTGCTAACGATAAGCCATTTGGAAACGAACGTAAATTAATCAGACGGTTGATTTTAGAATCTTATTTATGAATGGGTATGTTGATCGTTGGTGATCGTCTCAAGGGACTGAGTTAGGCGGTACGATAAGATCCAAACGATCCAGAATTTCAGACGAAATGCTTAACGTGTTGATGCTTAAAAAGGAGTGAGAAAGTGTAGTGTGAGCTGCTGCCAATTGACTGCTTTTCATGTTTGAACTTTGGTGTCGTCGTTTAGTTATTTTCTCATTGTTGGAGCTTGTTTTATTATTGATTGGCGCTTATTGCTGGAATGATTATCTGTTGTTGGATGATGCAATAAAACTTTTTAGCCGTTTAATGGCGTAATAAGATTTTTTCGCATGCAAATAAGTGGTGCAATTTCAAATTTTGACACAGGATTGCGAAGTAGCAATAGCGATAGCGAACCTGATTTTGCCTATGAATTATTCACGAAATACCTTACGAACCAATTTTCCTACGACGAACTAACTAATTGTTAATCAGCAGTTCAACGATAGCCTCTCGCTACTATTTTGGCGATAATAGCGATAATACGTTTTTTCGGCGGCCCAAACATTTTTTATCCCGGCGGATGAACGATAGCGAACCTACTGTCCTTCAGTAGCGCGCCCATCTCTGCTGATTCGCATGGAAGCCAACCACACATAAATGATCAATGACGCACTTTTGAATGGAATGTATGCACTGGATAGGTACAGGTCAATTCTCTAATATAACATCAAGTGGCTTCTAATAAATCTGCGAGCGAATGTCAATCAATGACAGCAAACCCCGTAACATTGTCAGCATGTTGCGGGATCGGGAATTTCGGAGACCTCATCCTCGACTCTTCGTCCCCGCCTTTTTTGAACCGACTACATTTTCGGAGTGTCGACTGGAAATTTTCCACTACGGCTTTCTCCATCCACGACTTTTTTTGTCACCGCAACCGACTGCAGTGAACCGCTAGATATTCAGCTATTCACATTAAGCCGTCGATAACAACTAGAATGTCGATGTTTGAAGGATTCGAAAATATTTTTGTGGGCACAGCAATACGTAACTGAACGAAGCACATGATTTGTGACATGTATTGCTCCTCGTCAGCTCGTGTCAGGCTCAGGCTGAAGCCCATGCTAAAGCTTAGGATGACATACAGGTTGAATTTGGACCAATCATAGTTTTCACAGTTTGTCGTTGCCCTCATTTTAACTCTTTCGAGAGGATGTTTCCACCATTAAACCTTACCGCTCCATATAAACTGTAAAGTATCGATGAGCACTCTGCTCCGCCGTTTCGAATAACCAAATACACAACCTATAAGAAGTATTCGGTTGCAAATTAACCCCTCTTTAAGCTAAATGTAAGCCTGGACTTCAGCATAGCCCGACAGTAGGTCTAAATGAATCAGCGTATGAGATTACACTGCTTCACTATGACTCCCAGCATGTAGCAGAATCTAACCGCAAGACCGAATCTTGTAAATTTGTGCTTTTCAACCACATCATCTGAGAACCGACTACTTGGCAGGATGCCAGCATTAACAAAATTTAATAAATTTCAATTTCAGTTCATATAAGGTGAATTAGACCGAAGTTTGGATAGCAAAATGGAGAAAAACTGGGATTCGAAGTGAAGCTGGAAATGGAAGTTCGGATGAAGTGAATTTCTACGTACTGAAGAGGTTCAATACGAAATTCACAAATGCCAACCACACAAAGATGCATTTACGAAAAAAACCGCGTGTGTTCTAACCATTATGGAGGCCACTTGTAGACCTTTCAAATTTCTTTCCCTCGTAAATTCCACTGTATTTGTTTTCTGTTTAATGTTTTCTAAAAATTGTTTTCCAGTCAGTTTTCTGTGCTCTCGAAATTAGAACAAAAAGCGTGATTTTCTTGTTTGAAATGTATGAAAAATTTTTGATATATTCTTAACTCTGAATTGATTGATATTCTTCTATACTCGTCAAAATTGATATTCTTAACTCTGAATGACAAACGATACTTTCATTTACAAATGAAACCCAAAATATCAAATTAAGCAAACCGAAGTACCAACGGTAAAAACACCTGTAGGAATGGTTTGAATTCCGGAGGAGCACAAAAGAATGAAGAACTTGCTGACGAATTGCAAATGCAGATTGTCTTAATGTGTAAATTAGATTAATTTAATTGAAGAAAGCCGAAGAAGGTTCACAAAAGAGCTTTCATTTCTCTTACTTATCCCAAAAGATCCATTAGAAGGAATCTCGAAATTGAATGACATTGCTCATCTCTATTGACAAACTTTTAAATCAAATATAAACATATTTACATAAATTATATTATACTACGTTTTTTCCTTCTCCGCTTTTTCTGTGACCCGTAAAGAATCGGTCTACTCACAGCTGTTGTATTAATATGTAGTTTTCTAAAAACTTCAACGTCTTCCCCACACAGCCAACTGTCTTCATCTGTAAAAATTGTTTTCCAATCAATTTTCTGCGCTCTCGAAATTAGAACAAAAAGCATGATTTTCTTGTTTCATATGCTACTAATATGACTGAAAATATGAGTACGAATTCCAATTCAAAAATCATTTGTACTTTTCAATTTTTGATCCTTGGATCACTCACAAAAGAATATGACGTCGTTATCTATCAATCATCCCGTTCTGTCTCCATCGGCAATAATATTTTCATCATCACCTATCAGACAGATGATGTTAACGTCATCATGCCTGCCACATTGCTCGTGAACATGCAAGCTTGCTTCTTACTCACTCTATAAAGGTTCACTCTCTAATTCCACTCGAATCGTTTCAACTCTTCAATTAATTCCTTTCCAGGTCTCCTTTGATCAGTTATTTAGTGATCATTCATCAGTGCAATCTTCCTCACTTAGCCATTAAACCATTTCAACGTATTATTCTAATGAATGCTTACTGATTTTTCCGTATTATCTACACATGAGTTGATTTATTTTTTTCAACTTCACTTTTTCATCGTGTTTTTACATATTATATTTTAACATGGTGGTCTTCAAGTAACCTCATCTAAGCGTCATTGAATAAATTAAAGTAAAGTATTGTTGAAGTATTTGTCAATAATCAAATCAGCAAAAAGTTATAGGAAACACCAAAAAATTCTTATTCCTGATTTGAATGGAAGGTGTTGTGTTCAAAATACCTGATTCAATAAAATACGATGTGTCATCTCTTTGTTTGTAATAAAAGTGAAGCGTTTCGATGTGACCACTTCAAGGCCGTTCTATACGTTAGAACGTTATAATGTCTATTGTAACAAATAAATGTTATGCTATGCAGTAAACAGTAAAAAATACTCTGTGTAGTTTAACCTCATTCGCGTCCATCATATGCATGCTTTTAAGCTAACGCTTAGACTAGGCGAACTTGTGCGTTCTATGCTGTGCGCCCTACGTCATCCATTAACAATGTGTTTTATGCCACACACATTGTGTACGAATCGGAAATGAAATCACGCGTTTTGTATTTGAGGGCCAAACCTAAAACTAAGTCTGAGCTCAAGCGTAAACGAAGTTCTCAGGCCATCTTGCGGTATCCGGATTGAAGAGGTGATAGTTCAAGGAATGTGACTAGCCACAGTCGGCAATATTGTATTATTGTTTATTCATCAGTATAGAAGAATATGTTAAGAATTATATCACATAAAATGAATATATCGATTCGCGTTAATTGATGCAGTATTGATTGATAGGAACTTCATGAAATAGCAACCATCTTCAGGAAGTAAAACACGTCATGAGTAGGTATCAAAACGACTTGAAGGCTGCTGATGAGCTTAATACAACCACTACCAATAATAACACAGATACGATGTGGTCAAGAGCTTGTTTTTTAACGCGTTTGGTTGCTTGTTCTGTACGCGTTTCTGAAACTGCCGGTCGAGTCATAAAGGTATTTGTTCATTCATATCTTTGAAAATATGTAAAAATTCCTTTTTCATCATCACATTGTTACTTGTTATTGGTGCATTGTTTATTATTGTTATTATTAGTGCTATTATAAGAAAACGAAATCTTTAAAGGATATAATGCGAAATGGTGATCTGAAAATAGTTGATAAAGGCCACGGTGGTAAGGAGGATTTTCAGACTGAGGCTGATCGATCGGCACAATATTGTATCATTAAATCATTGCAAAACAAATTCGGATCTCAACTTACTGTTATTGGAGAAGAGGTGTTTTTTCATTCTTATTTTATGCGATAGTTGTTCATTAACCATTATATTTCATTATCTGCTTTACTGTTGTTATTACTACCAGTAGTGTTTGCAGGAAGTTGTATCTGCTGTACCTTACATTGATGCGAGCTACTCGAAAGAGGTGCTTAAATTCGATGAAAAGTGTTCGAAGGAGTTGCGAGAAATTGATGTTAATGATGTCAGTTTTTGTTCATTCATGTCTGATTACTGTTAATATTATTATTGTTATTATTATTATTAATTATTATTAATGCTATTGTTATTATTACATAATTTGTTTAGGTGGTTGTATGGGTTGATCCTTTGGATGGTACTTGTGAGTTTGCTCAAGCAAATAAGAATGGATCGCGTATGTTTATTAATTTATTTGATCGAATACAATAAGAGAGTAATAATGATTTATTTCAGCGCTTCTACAGCAAGTAACAGTTTTAATAGGAATCAGTTACAAAGGACGTTCAGTGGCAGGCGTAATACACCAACCTTATTGGGGTGAGAAACAGGGTGGACGAACAATCTGGGGTATTGTTGGTGTTGGCACGCATGGAATTGATATTGTTAGAGGTGATTTTTTGATTGCTGATTCATTTGGATTGTTTGAATGTTTCATTGATTCAGATCGAGCCGAACGTGTCGTTGTAACAACACGAAGTCATTCGACAACAACAGTTGCTGATGCGTTAGAAGCATTAAAAAGAAATGGACTTGCTGATGAAGTGCAGCCGGTTGGTGGTGCCGGATACAAGGTGGCTTGGCTTTATTTTTGTATTGGTTATTAATTGCTTATTACTTATTTAGGTTATCAAATGTCTCGAGGGTGCAGCAGCTTATGTGTTCGCAAGCGCAGGTTGCAAAAAATGGGATACAGCCGCTCCTGAAGCAGTCATTATTGCAGCAGGTTGAGATTTGATAGTATCTGTAATATTGTAACAATAGTAATGCATTCCTTTAGGAGGTAAACTAACAGATGTAACGGGTCGACAATTATATTATGGCGCAGATGCACAGATCAATAATACCGGAGGAGTTTTAGCAACTTCAAGCTGGGTTAATCATCAGGTTGATCAGTTTTTAAATCACAGTCTTTTGTCTTTTGAAAATGTAGTTTTCAGTGAGAAATGTATCATTCTAAGTTTCACTGTATTATTTTAGCGATTTAGTTCCATTTTAATAAGAATGTCATTAGCCGTTCATTGCAATTTCAGGATTATGTGAACAGCATACCGAAATTTGTGAAGGATGCTCTGCCAGAGTTTTCGAAAAACCGTTAGGAATGCACTGATGGTTCAATATGAGCAACGAATAGAAGATTACTGAACAGTTCAATTGTAATTACCATCTCATTAATGAAATTTAATTGCAATTGTGTTGCATAATATCATCAGATTGAGTTCGTTCGATCATAATGTCCTCATCACTTTAAACTGCTCTATTCGGAAATCTTTCAATGCAAATGTCTATCATTGATTATATTTTCAGTTATTATTCAATCAATATTGTATCGACATTTTCTGTGCGAATGTTATGTAAAATTACTGTTATTCGGGTTTTCAGTCCGTGATTGTAATAATCTCAGTGAATTATTACAAACTTTCATCGTTTCATATTCGAATTGTAATCGAGCAATTACGATGATTTTCACTGTGGTCACTGATTGCTATTATTTCTTAAACTGTCAATTCCTATAAACTCTTGATCATCTCAATATGCGCAGTTGACGTCTTTCACCGTGTGATGTTATTCATTGTAGTAATAATTATGATTGTTTATTGGTATTATATACTATCATTTATTATTATTGTATGAGTAAACTAAATTCATTTCACATTTAACTACTGACAAATCGCTACGGGATCACTTGGGCCGTATATTTCAGCTCCAAAAAAAAGCAAAGTTTGAGAATTTATATCGAAAAGAAACCAGCTTCAGCTTTCAGAAGTGAACTCTGTGTCAAAACGACAAATTCCTTTACTCCTCACCGGAATAAGAGAACAACGCAAGAAGGAATTGTATTCATGGCTCAGTCACAAACTGGAGCAGAACTTTCCAAACGAAGTGGCTGTGCCTCACTTTCCATCCCCATTTGCACGACGAAACTCTCTCTTTGGTGAGCAAGTACACCATTTGTACAGCTCACGAGCACAAATGCATTCAAAATCAGTAAGTACATCACTATAGAAAAGAGTTAATCTAACACTAAAGAAAAGCACGATTGCGTTACTTCCATGTGCAAATATGGCGACTTGTTAAAAAATGAAAACATCGTATAGACATACATCGTTTTTGAATATTAACTGAGTGATCTGAAAAGAGCAAAAATAGGATGAGCACTCACAATCAGTTCATAACGCACGCCACATTCTGATAGAGCACAAACTCACCACCTTTCAGGAAAATATCAACGGGACATTTCTATTGAGGACTGATTACCTGCAAGTCTTACACTGCCACCTTCTTGTGGATTCACAGACCATTGGTTCACCCGTATTTGCATTTCACAGTTGTGAATATCTGGGATTGTAATGAAATTGGAGCAATGATCAACAACATGATAACGTAACTGTACGTTTTGTAGTGTTTGGGTGCAGTTTGTGTGAGGAAGAATAATGAAGATGGAACGTACAAATGTGTTAAATAAAGCACTGAGGCATACGTTTTTACAAATATCTAGCGTGAGCATCGAATGCGTAGTGGTGTTGCAAACTGCTGTTTTCATTGAGCAACAGTTTTTGCTTTCTAGCTGATGTGCTGTCCGAATGAGCCAGTAGTGGTGCTAAAGCTGAACTGCATCCAGCACCAATCAGAACTACAGCCTTGTGAATGTATAGCCGCTTCTCGCATTCATAACCAACTGTTTATGTGATTCTTACAATTCATTCAGTTCACTTTGATTTCATTTCCACCAAGAAGACCATTTATGAATATATGTATTCTTGTTCGATTATTCATTTGAAATTAACTCATATTGTGGACAAAAACGTTTTATAGCTAAAAGAATATTTGTACAAAGCAGATGTTAATTGCTATTCATGAATCATTCACTTTTTCAAAACAACCCATTTGCTATTTACGAGAAATTTTTTTATTCCATATTTTTTCTATTCCATTTTTTCGCTTTTCAAGTCATTTATTGTTCGTTTTGGTTTTTCGTTTAAAAAATTATAGTATTTTACGAACATCTGTTCCAAATAAGTCTTTTATTGACCATTTTTCGTCTATATAAACACGTATCAATGATCGGTGTATTACAGAAATAATTGCAATTGAAAAGCACCACTCTGAATGCGATTGTTGAACGGTAATCCCACGACTCTGTTCATTCTACTTGATCTGTTGGGTGCTTTCGTGAACGGTCACACCTTTGCACTGGCAACGAACAGTCGGAGTAAGAGACTGAAATCGCTGACTGTTCAACCGAAACAATTCGCTGTTGACGAAATAGATACAGTTTGTTGCATTTTTATCCTTACTTACTTATAATATCTCAATAAAAGTTTATGCTTCTATCTTATCGAAGATATCACTAAGCAATTGCAATTGGCCACTTTTTCCTTTGTTCACATCCCATTTTTGACGAAACCAACGACAACGGTTGTCTCGTGAATTATTCCTCTTCATGAAATTCCAATGTCGTTTATTGATGCTTAATGTTCGTCGGTGAGCAGGTTTTTGCACGGGGGTCCCCGCGGGAGTAAATTGGACGGTAGATCCCCGCAAAAAAGCCGGGGAGCAAATTGCGCGGAGTAGCACTCACCGCGTTCTTCGTCGAGGTCCCCGACGGGGACCCCGCTCTCCGACGAACACTATTGATACTATTGAAGTGTACTGCTACTCTACCGTATTGCCCAATGTTTCTATGTAGTAATAACATGTGTTTGCTCTATATTTTTCTTTCATTTATAGCCATGCTATATATGTGCAGCTGCATGGAAGTTTCGTCAGCACAATAATGTTATAAATCGAGAAGAGGAGGCGAAATTATCCGAGGATGATGAGAAGGTTATTCATGATTGAATAATAATTCCTTTATCGGTTCCATTCTATTGACAAAAGAGATAATCGAAATGAAATTACAGTGTTGTATTTCATCGGTGATTCATGATATTGAAGAAACGCTCAAAAAAATGAATCCAGACGAATGGACAAATAAAGCGATTAATATTGATCAACTGCAGCTTGATACCCAACAAGTACAGACATTCTTTTCATTTTGTACGATGACACTGACGCTGATGTAATAGTCGGAAATTGGTTTTGTGATTATTATTATTCAATTGATTTTTTCAATTTCAGTTCGTTAATCGTACTTCATCAAGTCGAACAAGCGTTAATCAATTGAAGAAACAACTGGATGTACTCAACGAGAAATGGTCAAAGTATGCACTGCAAAGAGATTTTAATAAGTGGGCAGCGTTGAGGCATTGGCTACATATACCGGGTTTAATGCGACGTATAAAGATGATTCAAAAAGATTTACGCAATGGACGGCAAACGTCCCGCAATAAACGTCTTAAAGAACGAATAGATAACGCTGAAAATACTCTTTATGGAATCAAGAGTCGAATTCGTCATTTGTATGCAATCTATCATCGTGAATCTAAATCGAAATCACCAGTTGCCCATTTCAAGAAGCAGTTGCAACTGGCCGTTCAGAGACGACGTCAGACACCGACGTTGTCTCACCGATACCGATTAACACCTTCACCAAACAGTATTAGCAGCAGCACATATCAACACATTCCACGTTCATCCTCTACTTATTCCTCTCGCAACAGTTTAATGAATGCTCGCTACTAATGCAGGCGGCCATCTTCGCTTCATAATACCAGTCATTCTATTATCACTCCATCATTTCATATTTTAATACACATTTTGTCATAATCAGGAACATGCGATATATATATATATATATATATATATATATATATATATATATATATATATATATATATATATATATATATATATATATATATATATATATATATATATATATAAAATTATCGGCAGTATTCTTGTTTATGTACAATTGGTATATATTTTAAGATAGTTACAGATTGATCACCATTAGCTGAGAGTAAGAAGACCTGAACGGTCGTATTTGATAAGTTGACGTTGTTGTTATCAGGTGGTAGTATTTTGACGGAAGTGAATCTGGAAAGATGGTTTGAATAAATGTTGTTTTTGCAGATGTGTGAACGAATGAACGAATATCAACCTGTTATTTGGTACGGAACCAACGTAAATGAAGGAAACCATATAAGGATGAATGCATTCATTTCTTAGCTCATGCATATGGTGGTTATGTGCGTACAAAACGAACACACGCATTGGTGGCAGATTGACGCGATTCGCAAATCTGAATTCATTCGATTGATTGGTTGATTAATTGTTTTGATTTGATTCCAACTCATTTATTCCCCCTATTGATTACATGAAATAAACACATGCAATTAACCCTATCACAATGTTATTGATAAAGTTGTAATCTTTGGACGATAATACTTGCTACAATTACAAAAATAATAAAAGTGCCTTTAATTTCAACGATAATCATAATAATAATAGTAACAGTAACGAGTTTTTTTAAAGCAACTTACGTAATTTGCAGAAGTTGCTTGATTTTGATATAGCTGAATGCATCAAGATGATGTAAATTGATAAAAATTGGCATATTCGTTGAATTCCGCAAATTTTCTAATTCATTTTGCAGCCATCGAAATGAATTTGTTACGATCCACTCTGTGAAAGGTGCATCGATTTTGGTTGCATAATTAGGACGATATTGTAGCTGTATTATTTTAGCGCATTGATCACCTAAATTTATTATTATTATTATTTCTGAAAAATCAATCATTTTGTCTTAATTGATCGGCATTTAATCTTTTCCAGTTATTCATCTTCTATAAATATTCATCCAAGCTGGAGTTGATGATCATTATGAATCTCAAAGCCATCCTTCAATCATTTCAATTCTATAGTGACCGCTGATTCATTAAGATCCTTAATAATGTTTTCATTCTCACAGTTCGTTCATTTATTGCAAAAATATGTTGATGTTTGATACTAGACCGCAATTCTATCGAATTCCGGCATTTGACCATTTGTTTACAAATATCAAATTTACTGCTGTTATGATTGTATAATCTACAGAAATGGATTTGCAAAAAAAACGATAATTAACGATTGAAATAAGATGTAATTTGTTATGTATTCATGAAGCGATTACCATTTTCACTACATACTCTGACTGAATATGCAAAACTACCACTGTATGAAGTTTTCAAGAAATAAAGTGTATCTTTTTGATAGTCCAACGTTATACCATATTTTTCTGCATATTTTACCAACCTAAATCAACTTTGTTATTTCAGTTATTCTTCAAATGCTGCAATCACCCTGTATGTGCTCTTCTTTCCAAATATTCTCTCAATAGTGGGTGTGCGCTTTAAGCATTCTGCATCGATTTCAGCATTTGATCGCACAAAAGTATAATATCAGAGATACAAAAAACCATTAAATGTGAAGTGAAAAGTATTGAATTAAAATAAATTAAATTAAGCACCAAAATAACATTCGATTTGCACAATGATTACTAACACAATCATTTACGTTATTTTCATAGTCATGATTACCGAGACCCGGTAATATTCGAAGTGGTATTTTATGAATCCATTCGCGCTGCAAATAATCACATTAGTTTCAAGCATGTAAGCATTACATGATTGCCAGTCTAGAGGCAGTTCGGTCACAAGTCAAAAATTGCTCATTAAAGGTTTAAAAATTTTCAGCTAATCGCAGATCAGGATGCGAGTGAGGCCAAATCGCCCATCTCATCTTCTCCGTTTCGCTGTATGCAGTAAACGCTCTGAATACGCTTTAAAAAGCCCAAAACAACGATAATGTGCTCGTGGCGTTTGGACGACGCACTCTGCGTCGTCCAAATATTATGTTGAAAATTATGAAAAATATTATGTTCTATTCAGCACTCGAACTTTTCAATATGCTAATGAGCGTTACTTGGCTTACATTAGTCCATGAAAGTCAAAATCGCCCACCGCCATCCAAATTTGCCTACTTATCGACATTTTTTCGCCAGATTCACCCAATCAGATGCCATTTTCAGCCGCCGGAAGTTAATATTGACTAGGTTGAGAAACCTTGGATTAAAGAGTCCCTGTCTGTTTGCACAAAATAGAACGTTCGTTTCCATTACCGCATTTTGTCTTGTTCCCATGCTCATTGTCATTATTTCAACATACAGCTACCTGCCCATGTACTGCACCAAATGTATGGAGTGTTGATTAGTGCATCAAGCTCAGGGATGTCTACCAATCATCAAAATCACATTAATCCCGTAGGCAAGGTGTTCAGCAAACGCAATCCACAAAGTTCATTTACCATTTCGAACTAACTCAGATGCTTTTTTAGATGATTACTGCCGTGACCTGATCGACAGCGATCATCACCCCGACCGATTGCTATTCAGTGCAGTACCTAATTGAATATTGCAAAGATTCGTGAGAACGCTGTGATCACATAATATACGTTTAACTACAATCTTTTCATTCGTTCCTTTTTTATTTAACAACACAGCTTTTCAGATTCCTTGTGCACCCTCAAACTTTGAAAGTAAACACAAAGTATATTTGCTAATTTGTCCATTTTTTGTTGTATCCACCACCGATATTTTATTACATTCTCCACCTCATGTACCTGATGGACAAAGTGACTGACTAATGCGTGTGAATGGAAACAGAGGAAAAGATCAAGCAAGTGAACCATCTCTTTCGAATTCAATTCCTAGAACTTCAAGCAAATAAGTTGTATGGTATTCCGCCGAATTTAATGCATAATGGTTAGGGAATTTTCGATGGAGCCTTAGCTTATGCCTCAAAGTAGGTGGGGTATGGCTTATGCGCCATTTCTTTCTGGCTTTGGCCTGTAACAATCTGTTCCGGATTTGGAAAAACTTTAATGGAGTTGTGAACCCGATGAGTGAAAGAGTGCCTTTTCCCAAGCGATTTATTACAACAGAAGCACAGTTCACCCATTCGTTGCCTTATAACATGCGACATTCATAGCATTCACCTGAAACAATTCCAGTTCCTGTATGTGACCATAACTTGTGAGGTCGCCGTTTATCACTAACGCCGATGGCTTCGAGCGCATCGCTTTAATCAATTTCAGCATAACATCCCTGGTATATCACATCATTTCAGAACAAACCAAAAAATTTTGATCTGTATTGTTGCACATATAAATGCATACGTAACTAGCAAAAGAGCAATAAAAATCTAAAGTCAAAGTTGAGAGTGTATTAATTAATGAGCGGTGTATTTCTTGCAAATTGATAATAAATGTTCTTTTTAGTGATGAAGTGTTACGTTGATAATCGATTCGCGTAAAGTGATTCCTCAGCTAAACATTGTTTGATAATTTTTTTACGTTCATGTTCACCAATATTTCGAGATTTTGCGACTTCTTTCGACATTCCACAATCCTAAATTAACTTCTGTTCTAATGAATACTGTTGCTATTTTCATAAGAAACAAATTATTTCGAACAAATTTGTAAATGCAACAAAAAATTCAGTTTTTGTTGTGAGAGCCGTTTGCTTGAAATTAATCGTATTCGACATAATACGAAGAAAATGATTATAAGCATAACGCCTGGATTAGACGGGACCAGTTTTTCATTTCCATCTGACTATGAATATATTTATGCGCTTTTTTATTCTCCAGCTTTTATGCTCATCATTCATCGGTGTTGTTTAATTAAGAAACATTGAAGAAGAACCAGTGATAATCCATGCTTGTTACGTATCTCTGCGCTTTTCTGCTTGCAATGAATATTTGACGGAACGCACTCAAAATTAAACTGTGGATCACCGATGAATAATAAAATCAATTCTGAACGAGTTGTATTTAATAAACGATTTGTTACATTCACTGATCTGCCTATAATTTTTGCATTCATTAACATTCATAGTTCTTTGACCATTTTTAAAGGACAGATGTGATTTACCAGAGAGGGCAATCCATTTAGAACAGAAAGATCTACTATGGCGAATGAAGAATTGTTCGAATAAATGCGGTTTTTAATGTGCACTCAGTATATTATTGGAAAGTATTTATAACGTGTGAATAAAGTATTGGTATAAAAGAACACGAAAATATATTACCAAAAAGTATGTATTGTCTTAAAAATAACTGGATGAAAGTGATATCATGAAACAATGATATGAATATAACATACCATATGGGGTGCGATCATGAACAATAAAATCATTCGTTGTGAAAACGCATAATAATAATGAGCAGAACAATAGATAACGATTGATAGCAAATAAAGAAACGTGCATAATAAAGACGAAGTGTCAGATACAGTAGTGATAAGAATTGATGGATAGCATTAAAGCAGATGCATACACCAGACACCGACTAATACACTGGATACAGTGAAAGCATTGACAAGAGATTATTGCTTGTTATTAATATTTATACGTCGACGATGAGCATCTCAAGTTTCATTGTTGATGATAATAATAACAGACTTTTGTTTATAATTTTTTACAAAAGCGATTCATTCACTTCAATCATTTAATTGTCGTATCATATTAATGAGTTTTCAAGTGACGATATACACAGACATATATTCAACAATAATATCTTTGCAGAATGAGACATTTTTCGCACATCGGCAGCAAGAAATGGTGATGATAGTAATAACAGTGGTATTGGTCGAATAACTATGCGAGTTGTAATGAAAAAAAACAAATCAGAAGCAGAAGAACCAAATGCACCGATTTTTCGGTTTTTGTGTAGGCAATAAATCCCTTCGTTTCGTTAGATTGTTCTCTGTTTGCGAAATAACTAGACCAGCGTTTAGAAGGTCGTCGTCACTAATGAAGTAATACTCATAAACTGCTTTCAACTGAATCGCCAAATCATTTATGAACGCTCGCATATTGTCGATTTTTATTATTTCCATTTGATTTCTTCCATATAACTGATAATCAGTTTTGATGTCATCCGTCGATAAATCATTCCTATCGAAGCCCATCAAACGTTCTTCGAACTTCAATAAACGATATCTAATCGACGGTAATTCAATCCAGTATTTTAATGCGTTATGTTCATTTTGTTCGCGTTCACTTGTCACACCATCATAACGCAATTTCAACTCTCTTAAAGCACTTTCTGCTTCATCGACGGTTATTGTGAAGTTTTGTATATGATCGTACAACTGCAAATGTGTATTATTCATTTAGATATGAATCATTTCATATCTTTATTCACAAAATCTCGATAATAGATACCTCTTCAATGTCCAACTTGAGTGCGTGAATATCTGTCTGTGGCTTTTCCCAAACATTCGCAGCAATTTCCTTCAAATGCTCATCCATTTCTTCAACAGCAATGAAACCCTGAATTTTAACGAGTTACTGAACTGTACAAGAAATAATATACTACACACACAAAACGATTCACCTCTCTTCGATCTCGATCTATCAAATCACCGACTTTTTCGTTACCATTCTCATCTTCGTTCAATTCATAGCGTTGCTGTTCGTCACAAATAAAACAAGGGAACTGAAAAGTATATTAATGATGACAACAACATTAATAATGGCAGTTTATGTCAATGAAAAACAAATTAATCGCTGACCAATTCCAAAGGTTTCGATCGCTGACTGACTGTATTTTGAACGGTTGGATGAGAAGCGACGATAAAAGAAAACAGTGCAATGATAATGAAAGCAGTACACTTCATCTCAGTTGTTCTATTCAACGCAACAATAAAAGAAACCGATCAAGCGCTCATCAACGAGTCAACAATAAACTGATGAATATGACCTAGCTTGTCTATATATGTGTAGATCAGCAAAGAACAAGGTTAAAGGGTATTATTAGAAACAGTAATTATACGTTACGTTTGTTGTATTCAACGAACGATAAAATCACTCAGGGAATGATGCTTAGAATACTGATGATGCAATCAAACGATAATGAATAATCACACTGCCTAATCTCCTTCTAAACTTTTTCATCTCTAATACTCATTTGCATGCTATTATCCACTTTTTGGTAATGCTCGCCCATTCTTTTTCTTGTCACTATATTGCCGGCCGGCATCGTAATTTTTTTTTTGCTACGAACAAGTTTTTCTTTTTGATGCTCAATGTATTTAAAGTTTGAAATCATAAACAAAAAATTCTGTAACTGTTACATTCAGAAACAAATGTTCACTAGTGAAAGCTGTAGGTGCTATAGTAGTGAACCCAGATTTATTCTTCGACTTGTACTTGGCTCTTCCCAGTCTCAGGCGAATACTCACTGGCTTATAAAGGGCTAAAATATAACCATATGTATTGTTACACTCGTACAAAGCTTACAGGTTATCCTAACATATACAACTTATGTTTGACCCTCTCTCTGGTATAAGGATTCACTTCTTTCATAAAATTTTTCAAGCAGTTTAACTGAACAAACCATCGAACGGTCCGAACAAAAACTTTATTGCATTCCAAATTGGGTGTATGTCAAAATGAAAGTCACTGATAGGATTAACTTAGACCTTCAAACATGCACGAAATCAATAGATGAACGCATATAATCCAATACACAATGCAAAATAATCACTAAAACATTAATAAATAAACCAGAATTTATTATTTGCTGAAAATACACCTATAATACACACATAAAACCTGATGTCGAGGCACTTTAAGACGAATGAAATAAAATAAAAGTCAAATGATCACAAACGCATCACAAATTACTCATTATCACTGCTAATCGATCGTTAGTGGCGAATATTAACGCAGTCATAAACACTACCACTGGTGCATTTCAAAATAATAAACAGAACATATCCTTCTAAGGCAAGAAATAACAAATAATGGCAGTCAAAATAACAGAAAAAAATAACGATTAATCATTCAAACGTCCCTTTCTCAAGAAACGTCCCATTTTTGACTCGTCTTCAAACAAACAACGTACCATATAGACCTGAAATGAAATAGCTACGTCAAAGTCAGAGAACAATTCATTTGAATGACCAACAACTAATTTTACTCTAAAATCATTTAAATCACTCTTCTTCTCCAGCACAGACTAAAGCCCCGTTGCACAACAGTGATTAAACGAACCTGTACAAGAAGTGCAACCACCATGACTGATAAATGAACCATACTCCAAAAATTTATCATTTCAAAACTCGTTTCTAAAGCTTTGCGGTCTGATAATTCCAGACTTGCGTACTGCCTTTGAATACGCTCCACTTTATTTAAATTATCTTTCACGCTTACTGTGACATTCTAAAATTATTGTCAATAACAACAGTAACTATTATTTATCTGATAATAATAACAATATTAGTAATAATAACAAATAATAATAGTAAACAATAATACTGAAATGACAACAACAATAGAAAAAGCCAGTAATTAATACAAAATTTACCTGAAAATGCTCCAAACGTGTATCAAGCGTACGCAATACCTCATCAGCAACGCTGAATTTCTCATCAAATCCACCCAAAAATTGTCCAGATTCATCCATCAAAAAGAATTCAAAGAAAACACGTTTCTCAGATTGAATACTGAACGTATTATCGAAACAAAACGTATAATCACCATATCCATTTTGAGGTTCTTTTAATTCCACACTAAAATTTCATTATACTATTAATATTACTGATATCTGTGAAGAAATCATATCTTATTAATAAAAATCGACTTACCGATGCATAGCGTCATTACTTCTAACATCAATCAAAATCCGACTTCCTTTCGGTGATAGAACATAAAAGGTTATATCAGAATCACCACCACCAATAACCTATAATTACAGCACTTTAAGTGAATAAACAACATATCACTGCTATTTTTGATGTTTTAGTAATATCCCCAAAAATTATTATTCTCATATCTAACGGTGGCGTACGCAGAAAATATTCTTTTCGTTGAAATACGAAACAGTAAACAATTTCACTCGAACAAAGGTAGCGGTTAAAAAGCGCGCAAGCATCAACGAAAGCTTTCATTTTGCGGATCTCAAGGAGGTGGATTTACCACCCTCCATGCGCATGCCACTGATTACCACACTAAATTGATCGGATGAATACTTCAACTAACTTGATAATCTAACTCGAAGAATGCGTATTTCGGTTTATCAATAGGATGACTGTAACATTCGGTTTTGCCTGGAGGGATGATGACAGTGAATGAAAACTCATCAGCATGACAAATATCCATAATAATGATAATATTAATTAGATATAATAATATAAAATTGCGGACAATTCTTGAAATGCATAAATCCATGGCTTGATTGATAATCCCGATGAATATATTGATAGTAATGATCCGTAATCTGTAGTTAAAGCAGCAATCAGAAAACACCTTGTGTGCGTGAGTTTAGCGCTTTTCTCGTTTTACTTAAGCTTAAACGTAACTATCCAAGAGTCCGCCGTTGCAAGAACTGCTTTCTGACAGTCACGTTACGAAAGAGAAAACCCTCGAAGAAGCCTATTTCGCACAATTGAAATTTTGGCAACCATTTTTTGATTAAGCTCAACTCTAAGTCAGGCTCAGACCTACCTCTGAGCCGAAGCTACCCCGAATATCTGCGACTATAACCATATGACCTGCTGGATCGGTGACTACAGGATTATCGTAATGATCATCACTAACACGCAACCTACCCTTGAACTCATTCAAAGTACTCGCCTGAAATGTTCCCGATAAACCCTCATTCGCCTGAATCAAAATCCGAACTAAGTCAGACCAAAAAATACCAAAGACCAAGTGCATGTCTCATGTGAACTTGACGGGTTGTTGTAATCACAGCAGTAGCAATAAGATTGCGAGGTGAATCTTCGAAAAATCGCTCGTTGAGAGTGCACAGTGTAGTTGGTGCATCGCACCACCACACATACTCAGACTTTAACCAATATTACCCAAATTTGGACGATGTGATCAGCAGGGTTGAATAAGGTGAGGCGTAACAGAATAAATGTTCACATCTTATTATTACGTCGCAATTACGGTCGCAACCATAATCAATTCTTTCACTCTCAGCACTCCTTAAACGGTGACGCCAGCAATCCGTATAAAAAACGACAATCTCTAAAAGCTGCCCTCTTTACCTGCCTGGATTCTACGCCGTTTCGCTTAAATTAGCTGCTCGGTGTAAACTTAGAGATTTAGACCTCAGTTTACCGATAGGTCTACACTTATGCTTCCTCACAACTTTAGGGATGTCATTCTATGCCTGTGATGAATTGAGGTGAATGCCCATTAGAGGTTACCTCAAAGGCGAGCAGGTAGCCAAAGGAAAGTGCATAAACGAGCAGATGCAGCAACAACTAAAGTCATCTTTCGGCTTCATGAAAATGACTTTACATGAAACCGTTTTCATTCTCGGTCAATAGCTGTCAGCAGATAATCAATAAAAACTCATATTCCCATTCTTCAATTCGCTAATTATAGCCAAACAAAGCATTTTGCGAAATTATTGAATGAGAATGAGAATTGAAATAACAAAAACAACAATAAACGGCTTTATTCATTCATTAATCGATTTTTGCATAATGATGGTGATCATTCACAGTTAACACTTAATTACAATTTACAAAATGGATAACATCAAAAAATTCGTAATGGCATTTCAGCACTTTGAAAAAATTAAACAAATTATGGTAGTAATCATCATATCAGCTCTATATAAACATAGTAATAAAGCATAAAGCTGTCGGAATGATACTACTAGAATCAATCACATTTCTAATTCTGAGAAGAAACAGTTCAACGATGATAACCAATGAAGGAATGTTCAGCAGTTTTGCAGGACCATTCGAATTTGAAAATGATACAGAAACGAAGAACAAACTCGATTACAAACTATTCGCGAAAAGAATTTAAGCTATAATGATTAAAACAATGGCATTAACGTGAATAAAAGTGCAGACGATATTCACTGAACGATATGATGATTGAATGATAATGCTAAAAACAACGTAACAACGTAATATACAAGTTGTTTTGCAATCTGAAGAATCGAATAGTGAAACTGCAACAATCAAAAAACAACACAATACAAATAGGCATTTAGAGAAGTTTAATTATCCACGAAACAAGAAAAGACCTGTCATCCATTCAAAAAATTCTTGAGAAAAGATCACACCGAAACTTGAACCGTTATTAAAAATGTGCTTCCGGAAGTAGGCATTCACATTTAATCATATATTACGAAAAAACATATAAATAAATAACGAAAATTTGGGATATGAAATATTTGAGATACGATCGATAAAATACAACAATCACAAACACCATCACCAGCAGCAACACAAATACGTATGTATGTTACAAGTCACCAGTTCAAAGATTATACAAATGCTTGATCAAACAGCCAATCGTCAATCGATCAATAAACTGATTAAACACAAGTTATTATTTACAAAAAGAAAAAAAACAGCTATGAGATTGTTTCGGTGCGAATGATGATAAAAAGCGAAATAAAGCTGAACAACAAATTGACTGACGAAGGCATTATTTAAAATACCTAAAATTGCAATTAGAAACGAAGTGATGCCTTGTAAAAAATTCACTCGCCTTCAAAAAAGCAAAACTCATTTAAAATGAATAGATGAACAAACGCACTACGAACAGATGCATATGAAAATTGTCGATAAGAGAGGAGAAGCTCGATGAAACATATTAATATCATCACGGTGTTGATGGAGCCGACGTCTGAGTTTGCGCATCATTCCCAGACTTATTTGATGTGAATAAATGTCTCCTGCGCCATGCATAGCCTAACTATAATTCAAACATAATAATTAATCGGTGAGCAAAATGACCAACTGATAGATCAATATTTGAATAAAACAATTTCCTAGTACTTGGAATACGATACCAATAATAATGGCAATAACAATAGATATAATAATAACAACCGACAAAATCAATGAAAATAATCAACCTTTTTCAAAAGACCAGCAATTTTCTGCAATTCAGAATGCATTTGTTTGGAGTATTCGACGCAATCCCACATCATTCTAGCCAGGTCACAATCATCTCTGGTGTCCATTGCTATGTCTTTGAACAACGGTGCTGATAAACGAAAGTATGGCACTGAATGAGAATGACACCACGAGCGGGCACGATCCACTGGAGCACCTTCAGTTGCGGTCACCTCAATTCGATTTTATTCTTATATACCACCATCACTATACTAATAATAAACAACATACTTGATCAACAAGTATAACACCAAGATTTTTGATTGCAACAGCTGATGAATACGGATTCGATGAAATTTCCAAATTAGCCGTTTCCATAGAAATGGTTGGTATTGCTCCAGTACCAACACTCAGCACACATCCCACTTCAATTGGATCATCGTTTGAATTGCTCTGCAACAACAACAAACAATGACTTTTATGAATACCACAAACGAAGAAAGCTACCAACCAGATAATGCTTTGTGGAATTCCAAAAGACAAGATCCGAGATCAAATCCAAAGTTGGATTATTCGATATGATACCACCATCGATGTATTTATTATCGACCGAACTGAAGTAGGTCGGTGCAGCTGTTGTACGACGCAATGCTTTCCATAAGAGTGTTTCTGAAATGTTTCATTACTAATTTAATCATTCACTTTCAAAACAAAAACATTTCAAATGAAAGCAGCATATCACTTCAAAAACACTAATAATGAGAGCGAAAATCTACAAATGAACCAATCAACTAATCGACAATAACACTCTCTTTGTCACAAGAGCTGACGATTAACTCACCCTTTGGATCACTATATCCCAACTGATCGTTCATTTCAATTGAGATCGGCAATCGATAATTACGCATCAATTCCAATTTAACTGGAAAGCAATCAGCACGTACCGTTGTGAACATCATTCTAAATTTATCATCTATTCAAAGTGTCATTTCCATTATTATCATCATAATTAATTTCACAAATCGAACCTCGGCCACTGAATATCATCAAGTGTCGTATCTGCACCAACTTCTTTTTGCATAAACCCTTCCAGTAATGATGAATTATACGGTCTCGTCCACCCATCGAATATGATATCTTTTAATCGCAAATAGACTTGCTGGCATTCACGTAAGGTCCTACCTTCAATTATCCATAAATAACACGATCATTCATGATCATAATAACAAAAGGTGATTAATCCTTGCCTAACAGTCAGCACAATCTTACACTCTCATCATACGGTATGAATCTCAGTCGTTGCTGCATAAAATGGATAATATTCCGCATCTACTAACTGCTCCTGTCATGTTCTAATTGCGCTCATATCAAATGTCATTATTCGGCACTGGGTATTAGTCAAGTACTGGTGTACGTTCATTCTGTACTGTTTGTTTGAAACGTCTGGAATGAATAGTATTTGGTGTCAAAAGATTGTTTGAGACATGCTCATGAAATCTTGCAATTAATGTGTTTATGAGAAGAGGTCAGATCGCATACTACACCACTTTCAAGCTGAGGCTTACCGCTGCCTTCAACTGAGGCTCACCACGGGTCTTAGTCTGAGACTAACCCTGATGCTGATATCCATTCTCAGTTCACACTGAAGTTTGACGAGTCTGACGCTCATCCAGAGTAACTTTTGGCACTGTCCCCCTTTCATAAACACCTTCACTACAAGATTACATGGCATCAATTCACTAAAAAAAGGTGACATTCCAGATTTTTCACCAGTATCACGCAAAGCCACAGTGCACCACACACACACTGACAAATAAACGATTTGCGCATGATAGTTATAAATAATTTGAAATATTATCTTATCTTCTAAGTAATATGAACACCCTAAACCAATGGTTATCAACTTTTTTGCCCCTCATCCCCCCCCCGAAAATTTTAAGATGCCCTCGCACCCTCTACAACAATAGTTTATTTAAGAATGGAACGCAACCGGAATTATTTTTAAAATATTAACACGAAATTTGAACAGCATTGACATGAGGTATGTCCTCGCCTCCACGCCCTCTCATCACACCCACTCTATTTATGCTATATAACTTTTAGAATAATACAAGTATAGGTATATAACGAATGATAAAAATTAGACAACCGATCAATGCACAGAAATAAAATGATAAATGAGAATAGAAACCTTGTGCAAGTCCTGCCACAATGATACCTCCAGTGGACGTACCAGCGACCATATCAAAATATGGAAATATTGGTTCACCCATTACTTTTTCTAAGTCTATCAACATCTATAAATTTTCACAACAATATGAAAAAAGATGGAAAAAAACAAATGCAATGATGTGACAATAATAATATCAGGTACTTGTGACAATCATAATTTCATAATCAGATACTATTGAAGTGATAATGGAGATCGAGATACAATAAGTAAATATGACATCAACAACCCTAACAATCACCGCTATAACATAAACAGATTAAATGAAAAAATGAATGAAATGTACCTGAATGATAACCAAACCCCTTATACCACCACCATCCAATGATAACAAATTGACAAGGTTTGGTGTCTGTTTTGCCTTCGTCATTGCTTCTAACTTTTTCAACATTTCATCATAGCAGTACTAAATAAATAAATTGAAATTGAATAACCGAGCTGAAATAAATAAATTCTAATTGAAATAAATAATGAACCTTTTGTTTAAAATCTCGAATGAGATTCGTTGAGTTTGACTGTTCACAATGTTCGAGATCAGTAATGAACGTTGAACTGGCCGACCGACTAGTAGTACTGCTTGAATGGAGCACATTCAAATTGGTATACGCATCCGCAGACTCGATACCCCACCAGGAGGCATCCTTAATCTCGTCCAATCTCTTCATATTCACACATCCAGAAACACATCCGCTTTTCGTGGTTATATCACAACGAAGCGCACCGCAAATCGCAAGGCTTTTCAATAAATCCCATCTGTAATCATTCTTGTTTTTCCTCAATCAAACATATCATTATAGACAGAGAAAAGAGCAGAACAAACTGTTGTAATTTAGCAGCTAGATGCCTCGGCGTATCACCATGTTTATTCTTCACATTTGGATTTGCACCAAGACAAAGTAGAAGACGAGTCATTTGAAGATCCTTCCTTGAAACAGCCAAATGTAGCGCCGTATCACCACTTCGATCAGCAATATTCAAGTCACAATTATATGATGATAATGTCATCACAAGACCTCAAATTTATCATAATATTAGTAGTCCTTTTTACTACGAACTAATGATAGCGATAATAAGAATAAAAAATGGAACGAACCAATATCGCCCTTATTAACATACAAATGAATCGGTGCTTGACCAGCATTATTAAGTGCATTCAAATTCAATTCCTTATGTTTCAACGATAGTAAACCCATCAAAGGTGTCTTGAATTGCGCTGCATGCAGAACCGTATTTCCAGTGGTACGATCTTTTTCATGTAAGAGATTCGGCGACGCTTCCAGTAGAGTGCGAATCACTCTGAAAACGAAGTAATTGAACTAACCAGGTAGATAAGGATGGCAAAATCTAACTCACTCTATGGATTTGCCTTTACTTTGCATAGCTTCAAAGAGAGGTGATCGACCAGCGACCAAAATGTTAACTTCAGCCCCTCGCGAGATAAGAGACGACACACATCTTGGATTCGCATTACGGATTGCCAATAAAATTGGTGTGTAACCATCATGATTAACTGTGTTCAACAGATTATGTGTTGTTTCAAATTCCCACAATAACTTAAATTATCGACGATTATTCGGTTACTATTACAAGCATTCATTTTCACATTGATTCAATCATTTATGAGGATGACACTTCGAGAATAACTAAGCAGTAATAACTAATACATCGAGCATGTGGACAGAAGCAAGTGCCGCATAATGCATAGCATTATTGCCGTTGATATCGCAAATCGAAGGATCCACACCTAACTCGAACAATCGTCGTACGATTTCACTACGATGCATTTCGATGGCTAACATCAACGGATAACATCCTTCCGGTTGCGCTGCCACGTGCAACATTCTTAAATAGTCATGTAATGAGTGATTATTCATAGGCACACAATCAAGCAACAATATAATTACACACATATTAAAATAATCATTATTGCTCCCAGTTATCTTGCTTGTCCTCGTTACATTCTCTTCTGCTCCACAAATAGTTTCTTGCATAAAAAAATCCAGTCGATTGGTTGCTATTGCTATCGGTACAATCAACCAAAGTGGATGTGTTCGTAATGCATTTACCAACTCACGTACCAGTTTACGATTGTCTTTACCAATATCTCAAGCACACACCATTATCATTAAATAATCACTGAGTAGATATAAACAAAAACTTGCCAATAAAACTGACCAAGTAACATGAAAAGTGTTTCACAATCACAGCATCGATTATACAAATCAACTGCTTCTTGAATATCATGTGAACGAAATATGCTCAATGTTACTTTTGTTGAATCTTCATTATCATTGTTATTATTGGTGACTGTATTCGTAAAGATAACATGAAATAATGGTGATGCAGGCTGATTTTTAAGAGTGCCTTGTACTACACTCAAACCTCTTTTCTTTCCATTCACAGGAAATACAAAATTGTGCGCTGGCAATAATTCACTTGGGAATAGAACAACCTGCAAAATTTTACTCTTTACTTCACTCAATACTATTCATTCGAAAATAATGCAACTGATATCTGAAATAACACTGAAAAAAATAAAGTAACACATTATTTTCGAATGAACAAACGAAAATATTCACACCTCATAAACATCCGACGGAATCCAATAATCTTCACCGAAAACACGCTCACGCGCACTTGACCAGAGCTCACCTAGTTTATGTGAGACTTGTGCTAATGAAAATAAACTGCAATTTTATTTGGTTAACGCACGAAAATAAATACAATCAACCACTGTGTAATTAATGAATTCTTCGCACATATTCATACGATCAACGAAAATAAACCTTGGCCTCTGAGAAGTTTTTGATGTGCTCGGAGATGGAGGTGGCGTTCTAGACTCTTCTTCGTCTTCATCAACGTTTAACTTATCATTCATCACAATCGTTCCACTCTCACTGCTACTACTACTTTCATTATTATCATCACCAGTGGTCTCACTCAGCTTACCATCGAAACGCTTTTTATTGCTATCGTTACTGGAGTAGGATGATGTAGAAGGAGATAAGGGTGAATGGTAGGGAGTGTCTGATAGACTGCAAGATGAGAGGGTTCCTTGTCGACCGACTGACATCGCAATATTCAGATTCACACTTCTATCATTATCTTGATGAATGTCCATTTGCAAAGCAGCAAGCGGATTATGTCGCTGATCAACATGCAGTTCATTCGGTTTTGTGTGATCAGTTTGATTGTCTAGCGAAGTAGAAGTATTTGAAACGCAATTCGAAGTTCTTGCATTAATCGTTGTGGTTTTCTGGTGTGCTGATAGTGAGGAATCATTATTTTGAAATTTATTACTTTTTGAGAGTTTAGCAGGAAATGAAGGGGAGGGACCAGGAATACAAGATGAGACAGAAGAAGAAGGGAAGGAAGACGGTAGAGATAGTGATGATGTTATAGCTCTGGGTGGTGCTGCATCTGGTGACAGTGAAGTCCAAGAAGGCAACGATTCAGTAGATCGTAACGAATTTGTGGCGGTGTGATGATCAACAGATGGTATGCTGATTGTTGCATCATTCAACAACGATTCCACATTCAATGTTTGTTGTTTCATAGCCATCTGCAAGATGAAAATTACGATCAGTCAGTCAATCGTCAGCTGAGAATATGCGACCTAATAAGAGTTGTGTTGCTTCATGGGTACAGCAAATTTTATGCAGCCACTAAGATCACCATAAAAAAAGTGTAGCGACTGCAACAACAATCGAATGAGTGGTGATAACAATAAAGATGCATCAATTGACGGAGCTAGCTATTCGTTTGCAGCATAATGATCCAACATTGGATAATTTCGAAACAACGAACGTGCCTGAGCATGAAATGAATAATGAATGATTATAAATTCTTCTCTTCATTCCACCAAACAACATTCATTCAATTAATGTTCAGTCTTAACGCGCGCATATCTACTTTTAATATGAGCAAGAATTGGATAACAAGCGCCTGAAAGAAATAAACTAAATGAGTAAATAAATGCGTCGAAGTTGTTTGTATCTCTTCGATGACGTTTACTCTTCATGCGTTTAAAAAGAAACACAACCAGCACCGAGCCAATTCAAGCGCAGAACAAACGTCTGAGCCAGCCGACATTATAAATACAGCAGCGTTCGTTGATGATTCATGCTTACGCTCACTGTAAAACGCCATAAATAAATCGCTCTCTTACATTCTCTACGAACGAAATGATGATGCATCCAAGTGTTTCGGTCACACAACACCTCCACCATATCGCTTCTCCCTCGCTCTGAATTGAGCTGCTGCCTCTTCTATAGCTGCGATAAGCATCAAATAAACAAAAAAATCCTTCCTTCTTCACACACACACATAGTCACGAGACTCCATGAATGGTATTCGAAATATAACTTAGTGTATATCCTAGTGTTTGTGAATTAGTTTATTCACTTTAACGACAGATACACTTCATAATTAATTGTTTAGCAATTCAAACACTCAACTTAAGGGTGATAGTATTGCAAATATACTGAACATTTGTGAGATATATGCACTGAAACTGAACCATGCTACGCGGTGTTCTTCGGTGGTTGTTCTATGAGCAATTTTCGGGCACTGAGATGTGTAGAAGAGTCTCCTGAGTGCAAAAACATCACACAGTAACTAGGCTGCAAATGCTGTGGAATGCTCGAATCGAATTTCACGGGTGAAAAATTCCTACTTGCTGCTACAAATTGCAATAAGTTTTTGATTTTTTGTACTTTGTTTCAGATATATTTAAAAGAATTGACCATTGCGAGATTAAAATAGATGACACCAGTAAAACAATTTATTGAATGGATATCGTACGATAAGCGTAAATCGAGTGAATTACTTGGCACAGCAACACATTCAAGGATATAGTCACGTTGGAAATTGAGAAAATTATCGCAACAAGCATTTGAGAACTGGAAATAATCGAACTGCATTTTGGTTTGTGATTTTGATGAGCTCATCCACTGGAATACCCTTGATGTTAGCGATCAATTCAGCACTTATGTGAATATTTGATGGTTCGTTACGTTCCGATTTGGACGGTCCCAGTACGGGTGAATCAGTTTCAAGACACAACTGCGTCAAAGGAATTCGTTTAATTAAATCAATTTTCTGAAAATAAGTATTCGTTCATTTCTCGCAAATCATTTTGATGAGCTCATCCACTGGAATATCGTTGACTTCAGTGATGAATTTATGACTTTTTTATCATTATTTCAGACATGATGGCAACATCTGAAACAACAATAATCACGATGAAAAGTAACAAGCTTAATTCACTTATTTAAGAAACATTCCAGTTGAGATGAAGTTGTTTTCCTCAAAACAAAAAAAAAACGAGACATTGAATACACGCAGCAATAGAAACCGTTAAAAAAAGCATCATGATGGATTGATTACAAACATATAAATTTACAAACAATTTGATTATGAAGATCAACGACTCACACGTTCAGAGTGCGTGAAAGACGGTGGTACTGAGAAGAAATATCCGCAGTCAATGGCTGGCTGTGCACTTTTATCATTTCCGTCGAAGGCATGCATTAAAACCCGTCTTGCATCACATTCACGCAATATTTCGATTGCAGGACGACCAGCCGAACGGCTATGCACACTTCTGCAACGAAACACAATTTATCTCATGCACCATAGATTAGAGCATTGTTTCTGACGCTTGAAACTCCATTACCCCTTCGATGTTCTGATGGGCCGTCATGACCCCTCCCTCTTCATCGCTATAATAACTTACTATTTTCACACATAAGATCAGTAAGTCGAAAACCGTTCCAGAAACCCCTCAATAGCGTGAAGGAAATTAATTTTCTAGAATACAACTAATATTTTCAGGATTTTATTTGTCAACTGCACAAAGAATGTGAACGTCAGCAGTTAACCAAGAGAAACCATGAAAAAAGAAACATTCGTCAATGATGAAGAAATTGAAATTTATCAAGAAGTTAATTTTATAATCTCAATTACCTTCCTAACACTCCCAAATTATCTTCAGGAGGTAATTTACTGCCTATGAGAAACACTGGATGGGAGAATCAATTGGACGAAATATCCTCTCAAGAAAATCGCTTACTTGAAGAAGCGACCGCATTTGCAGTAAATAATTAATAACTTACAATGTAAGGTCATGCTTGATGGCAATAGCAATTTGTCGTTTGAAGACTGCAATTTGTTGCTCTTTAGCGTTGGCGAGCTTCAGGAAACGCGGCGTAAAGTCCAGTCCCACCTAGCGGAATTACGTTGCATTTCTGTTTTTTAAGGAAAGGGAATGAAATAGACGAATTTTCGACTGGAATTCTATGAGAAGAATATGAGGATGCATGAAACAAACCATCAAGAGTCAGAAGACAAACGATTAAGAAAGATCAAAATAACCTCGCCAATCGCTGCTATTCGATCCAAATTCTGTTCAACTAGCTCCTCCATTCCGTCCATATCTTCAACCTGTACAGAAACATTGCCTTTCTGAAAGTCAAAATGAAAGATAATTCAATTCGAGTAGAGCGAAGTGTTCAATCTGAAAAGTAATTATTTCAAATGGATCGTTGAAAAAAAAAGTAAAAGCAAAATCAAAGAACATTTGAAAGTAACGAAACAAAAGCAAAAAAAAAACCTGTAATGGATGAACTCCGATGCAAGAAAAACAGAAGCCTTTGAAACGTTGCGCTAATCTGAAGACATCTTCAAATTGTGCACTGTATTCGGAGCACACCAACGTTGCTAGAACTTGAGCTTTTTGAGCACGAGCAATCACTTCTTCAATATCGCTTGAAAATTGCTCATCAGCCAAATGACAGTGGCAGTCGATCATCAGTCAATTAGATGCTTTAATATGACGATGGTAAGACATTGATTTGAGTTAGTTTAATACTGCAGACAGTAACATTTTATCACATCGAGGAAATCAGAATTTTGAAGATAATCATTGAAAGCAACAATTTCATCTGGTCTTTCCATGCCCCTTTCCTGTTGCCACGCACCGTTATGACTGGCCGAGCCTATAGAAAGGTTAATATCGCTCACGTGAAAATGACCAAAAAAATTCACTTTTACGTCTTCCGTGAATCTTATACGTATAGTAAACAGTCGACATTAGTATACAGAAGTTAAAACAACGATGAAAATGCGTAAAATAATGACTACTCGCACAATATGCATTAGAATTTAATAAATCTCAATTTTGTGGAAGTTTGTATCAATTCAAAGCTGAATTCAGCAGAGATGATTCCTTGAGTAGTACATAAGATTGTCTTTCAAGCACTTCTGCAGTTTAGAGGCAGTGTGATGTACAAACCTTCATGCTTTTAAGGATTGGCATTACTGCTGCGTCTCGCATGAATTAATCGTTTTATTTGATTAAGTTTCCTCTATCTGATTTTATGTCGCTTTATTTACTTTCATTTTGCTGCGCTTGCAAGTCTTTGCACTACACGGCCCCTAAGCTGCACAAGTACCGTTTTTCAAAGATATCATATCAAAAATTATTAATTAAAAAATTTTAGCACAATATTTCACAGGCATGTCAGTTCATTTCATTAAATGCGCATCGCAGAATTAAAAATCATGGTCGTCAGTCAACTTAACAACAAGTTGTAATGAAAAGAATGAATATTAACAGAATTGAAGATCAACAGCACGATCAATAAATATGCCTACTAGGGTAAAAATAAGATAAAACGTTAACACGCGAATTAACCCTAGATTGTTTGTTAACGTTAGACCTTAGGCGTTAATTGCTGAAACAGTTTTTTAGAACTTTCCTACAAAGTGCATATTAGAAGGCCTCTTTTAGCAGCAGTAATTATGCGCAACACATGTTTCATCATTTGGATAAATGTGCATTAGTAATAATCGGTGAATGAAATTCGTTGGACAGAAATGATCAGTTGTGGCGTTTCAACGGAGAAGACAAGACCGATAAATGGACGTAGATTGCTGCTCAAGTTGACCGTTTTTCGGTCATTTTTTAGGATGTCGTCGGGGTTTTTTTTGCGTTTTACGTATCGATATTGGGTAAAATTGGCGGTTGAAGTGGAAGAAGACGAAAAGGAAGTGTAAAGTTTGCTTATGAATCATAATCATTTCGTTTATATTACAGTTTTAGCTGCTTCTCTTTGTATAAATGGCGCAATATAGCCACCACTCAGTGTACATCGTAAAAACATTCTATTTTGTGGAATATTCATTTTATTTTTTTCATCTTCTTCTGATTCTGCCACTGATATTTTCAATTGATAAACGGGCAACATTTATCATCATTTAAACAACAACAAATGTATTTATGGCACTTGTATCATGCACACATCTGCGGCGATTGCTTCAAATGAAAGCAAGCGAACACGAATTTCTTTATTTTAACATTGAGCTCTTGTTTATTTATGATTCTTCTAATGGATGAAGCAGTCGATGTTTGTTGGTTTCTTCAGTGTGATTCCCGATTTATTTGTTCGTTCATGCGTCGTCATTATCGGTTTCATATTTTTGTGTCAGTAATTGACGTGTTGGTGTTGTTTGCAAACAGCACTTGAATTATACCTATTAGCAACACTCGTTCAATTCTTAATCCCGGAACGGGTTTTCTTTTTGCTCGATTCACTATTGGTGCGAAAATTCTGTTTAAAGAATATTGATCCTACGTCGCTGCAAATTTCGAAGATAATTTCCATCATCAAAACGAAATCAACTATCCATCTATTTATATTCATAGTTCCATTTTTCAAACAAATGCTTTGTCTTCAGCCAAAATTTATCTATAGTTACTCTATAGTTGCCTATAAAGAGTTAATAATCCTTTCCGTATTTGGCTTTGTATGAGACCTATGCTTTCAGTTGAAATCGTAAGTACTTCAGAGGGAGGAAAACGTGTTTAGATTAGTTTATACGCATTGGAGTAAGCAGAAAGTATTCTTGAGGAGGAGGGATATTGGATTTCAGTGAACTGGATACGAATAGAAATAAGAATGATGTTAAGGTATTCTGATGACAGTGTTTCGGATTTCAGAGACCGGGATTAATCTCCTATCCCCTCTGCGTACGCCACTGATTATATATAATATTGCGTAGAAAAAATCGCAGTTGATTGTGATAAATATGAGACGTATTGTATTGTTTTATGTTTTATGAAGAATGCATAACATGATTTGCGACAAATGAAAGGGGTGATTTGTACATATTGCTTTATTTCAGGTATCAGCGAGGTCATAGCTGTGGTGTAATAATTTTAATGAGTGGTTTCGCTTCATCTTTGCTCAGCAAACTTCAAGGCATTGTCAGTGGTAGCAGCACCACAACATTTCATGTACACACTGGCGGTATCAGAGGAGATCAAGCGGTTGCGGGTCCTTCAAGCGTTATCCAGCCGCAGGTTGGTGACTGCATCACTGCACTGATTTTTTCGTTTCTGAGTGATCCACCATGAGATCATGAATATGGTAATTCTGCTGGTCATTTCTTCGTTAAAACAACTCGGTCGAAACAATCGGGTTTTACCAGCAGAATCAAATGAATAGTACGGAATTCGATTCTACTTTGGTAGTGATATTAATAGTAGCCAAAATAAGGGCCAGTTGAAACCCAATCATTTATAAATGATTATTGATATCCGGTTGAATTAAAAGGATCGTCGAGTGATCGAAAAGACTTACAAATTAATGGACCATGTGGTAAAACAATGTCAGCAGCCGAGACTCAATCTGAAGAATTCGCCACCTTTCATTCTCGACATTCTACCGGATACGTATCATCAGTTAACGCAGATCTTCTCGAATGATCCCAACTGCTTGAGAGAGAATCTTTATTTGAACTTGTTCCTCGAGAACGTTCAAAATAAGTGCAAGCAGGTCAGTTTCTGTTCATTTTGTGTATTCACTGTCATACCTCCTCTTAATCAATAAATGCAATTCTAGACTCTAAAGCTATTCAAAGAGGATCGTGATCGTATATTTGATGAGCGTTCACCGTCCCGTCGAACTCTCACCAAACTATCACTGATATTTTCTCATATGCTTGCTGAACTGAAGGCTGAATTCCCGGACGGTCAATTTGTTGGTGATAATTTTAGGATCACAAAGAAAGAAGCTGATGCTTTTTGGAAAGAGTCTTTCGGCAGCAAGTAAGTATCGTATTTCACCTTGAATACTGATGATTCATTATTGTTTTAATTATGTTGAATGAATTACAGAACTACAGTGCATTGGCTGGAGTTCCGATCGGCGTTAAATAAAGTACATAAACTGAATACGGGTTTGGAAACATTAGCGCTGAGAACAACAATTGATTTAACTGTTAATGATTATATTTCCAATTTTGAATTCGATGTCTTCACAAGGTTTTTTATTTCTATTCACTCTGATTTCATTGATTATTATTATTATTGAATAATATTCTTTATTACTTATTATTTATTATGGTTATTAATTATTTTTATCTCTATTTCGTTGAAGGTTATTCCAGCCATGGGGCACACTTCTTCGTAATTGGCAACTGTTAGCAGTTACTCATCCAGGTTATGTGGCATTTTTGACATATGATGAAGTTAAACAAAAATTACAAAAATATACAAGTAGGCCGGGAAGGTGAGCAGATTATTTCCGTTCATGCATTGAATTTACTTTCATTGTTGTTGTTGATGTTATCCTCAGCAAAATTATGTCAACTGCAGTTGATTTTCGGTGCTAAGTGTAACCAAATTACAGTTATGTGTTTCGATTATCTTGTACAAGATTAGGTCAGTGGGCTGTCGGTTATGTAGCTCCGGATGGAAAAATTTATCAAACAATACCGCAAAATAAGTCGTTAATACAAGCGTTAGTTGATGGAAGCAGAGAAGGGTTGTAAGTAGTTCCTTTTTCATGTATATATATAATGTTAACGTTTTTATTTATTCTTTTCATTAAATAGTGCTATTATGTTTGTTAGCAATATGATACTGTTATCATTATTTGTATTATTATTACTTTGAAATGCCGCCAGTTGTTTTCTTTGTTGCTGACAATGAGTTGAGTCTTAATAATTTTAGTTATCGTTATCCAGATGGACGACCCGTTAATCCAGATCTCACACATGCACTTCAGCCGACGCCTGAGGGTCACTTGAAGGTAGTCCGTTTGTTAATTTACCATTATTGTTATTCCTAGTATTATTCTTATTATCATCACGGAGTATTGAAGTAAGAGATTAATTTGAGCATTGATTTGGTGATTACTTCATTGTTATTGGTAGTTTGGTTGCAAGTTGACTTCGTGTTTGCTTTTGATTGGATTGAATTATACTTTTAAGGTGACACCAGAGCAGTATCAAATTTATTGTGAGATGGGTACAACATTTGAAATGTGTAAAATTTGTGCTGAAAATAACAAGAATGTTAAACTGGAACCATGCGGGCATCTTCTTTGTACGCCATGCTTGCAGAGTTGGCAGGTTCATTTTTGTGATTCATTTATTGTTCATTGTGAAATTTGATTCGATTGTTTTTAGCGTTCGATGTTTTATTTAATAAGAATAGAATTGAAGGAGTCAGATGGTGGTAGTACATGTCCATTTTGTCGTTGTGAGATCAAGGGTACCGAAAAAATCGTTATCGATTCATTTGATCCGTCTGTAACGAAACGTCGCCTGGGATATGAGACATTGATCGATACGAATATTGTGCAGAATGTTCGTTATTATATTTCTTACGGACCGGTTATTGAAACATTCATTCAACTTTTGAACTGACCGTTATGAAAAAAGAATGTTTTAAACAGCAGTATTTTACTGTTTAAGCGTCAGACATGGCCACCACAAACCGACAGCGGACCGCCTCGTTTAGCACCTCCACCAGTGCCACCGAGACGTGATTCACCATCAGAAGGGAGTACACCAGCCATGAGTCACAAGCAGTTAGTTAAGAGTAATTGCACGATTCCAGTTGAGGATGCGGTTTGCACACAGAATGGAAATTTAAGTGTTAGTTTTATTTGGTTTCAGTTGAACCAATTCTTGCGATGAGCAACAAGAGTTATTATGCTTCATGTTATTGTTGTAGATGATGTCGCCTGCAGACTTATCAGCAAGGAACGACCCCGCTTATGTGAATGTGAACGTCATTGTGGCTGAAAATGCGGATGGATTGGAATACGTGAATACGAGCACAATTCACGGGTGATAAATGCTGTATGTTCTAGTTAGCTTTATGCTTTTTCATTTTTGATGATAACCATCGCGCTTTGTTTGTAATGTTCTATATCTTTTCAAGTTGAGTGTCGCATCGATTTTCGTTATTGTTATCATTATTAGTATTAATATCATTGTTCCGCTGCATTGTTTGATTCGATTCTTTTCTTATCCATCTTTACCTGAAATTAATTTGATCATTATGCACTTGTCAAGCAAACAAATGACTAATTCCGCAAACTTATTTGCATCCACTGTTTAAGTTTCCCCTTAATTCAAGAACTGATCGTCTTCTCTTGATCCCAGAGAATAGCCATATAAAAGTTCAGTTGATTCTCATCATTAACTCTCGCACGACCGGTTATTTTATAACATCAGAATTAAGCAGCCTTTCTAAACCCGGCTCTACGCATTCGTAATACGAGGATTTTCAATGGAATTTTAAGGACTGTAAATGTTATCATATCGTTGAGAATGAAAATAAATGAAAACCTATTCCGTCATCAAGCTTCCGAATGGCCATACATTGCAAAGCGGCAATGCAACGGACCAACTAAGGATAATTACTCTGCACGAATTTTTGGTTCTTGCTGTGCGATTTCTCCTTTGTGTTTTCTGTGTACTAAAATATATTTATTGAACTATCATCAGATGATGAAATTAGTGAATGTCGATTCGAAGAATGTTTGATCAGACGGTGATGATGAAATCCTACGTGATCGGAAAAAAACGTATTGGTCATGAGCTAGTTGAACATATTGTTCAAGAGGTGCCTCCAAGATGCAAGTACTTTTAACTCGTGCAAATGCTACTATTACAAATTCGAGCATTTCGGGGTCAAAAAATGACGAAGAAACGTGGTTATCTGTTCATGCAAATAGCATTATTTGGATACATCAAATTATTTTTGTTGCAAACTCTTATTTAATATAATCGAAAAAAGAACCGCATTTACAGACTAAAGCAATACAGCGCTGAATAAATGAGTGAATGAACAATTAATAATTCTTCATATCAGTCATAATAATAGTAAAATAATCACAATAATAAAGAAAACAATTATAAGGTGTTAACAAAAACTGTTATTTTACCACTGCAATGTGAGACGATCAAAACTGGTTATCCATCTCGTTAACTGTAGTTTATAACAGAATTTAATTTCAAATGCGTTTATGCAAGCAGATTAATTTGGCTGGTGAAACGGTCAATTGGTTGTTTGTTGATCACAATCCAACATCATTGTTACCACAATTATTATTATTATGTGCAGCATTTATTTTATTCATACGTATAAACCAGAGTTGCAAACCGACATCTTTTTTTGCGGTAGCCACCGACACGATGGCAAGTACTTAGCAGTGGCAAAACGTGCTTGTCGTCGAGTGGCTTTTGGTTTCGGATGAGGGTCTTTGCGACCCTCGATCGTCTGGGTCGGTGGCTAACGACGCAATGATATGCAGTTGATGCGACTGTTTCGATTAAATAATAAACAAGCAGTTTCTAACTGGCTCATATTCAAAGCAATTCTTCATATCGATCGGCCTTTCAATCGCTTCTTTCTTCAGTCACCTGTCTATTCAAGCTTATTTCTGGACAAGTCAATCTTAATAATAATAACATTAATAATAATAATAATAATTGTGGTAATAATAATAACAATGTACACAGAGTTCCACGGACAAATCATTGTGAAACGTTATTTCATACACTTATTATCAGAAATAACAATGGAATGAATTTCACTGCATTTAGGAATTAAATTAATCATTTAAAATAATTGGTATCGATGACAATAATCGTAATGATAATAACAGTAGGATTTTTGCGTGCTGGTTGATAAAAGAGATACATAAACGGATGAGAATGCGAGTGATCAGATTACAAGAACGTAATCAAATAAACAAACGAAGTCTCAACAAAGACCCATCGATTTCAAATTCTTCGCAATAATCATATCTAAACAAGCATCTAAAACGAACTGAACATTGTTCGTATCAGTCGCGCACGTGTGATGACAATATATTTCACGTTGTGATGATCTGTAATTTGACTCATGAAATCAATTACTCAACAGTCACTTAACCATAGTCCATTCGATTAAACTAATTCAGTAAACCATCGTAAAAGTATTGAGCATCTGTGAAATTATCTTTTGACCATAACTAATCAAGTACAACCTAACGGTGTACCTAATCGACTTGAACTTTCCATAGACAACATACCTGTTCAACTGCTCAAATTTCCATTGAATGTAGTTTATACATTCGGATTGGTTTTGCTGACCTAGAATAGTAAGGATGGTAATAACAATAATAGTGAGAATAATACTAACAATAGTAATAATAGTAGAATAATATTATCACAATAACCAAAATAACAACAAAATAGTAGTAATGAAAAATGCATTGCAAAAATAACCTTTATATTCAGGAAAACAAATCGTCAACGGAGATCGGACAATTTTTTCAGCGAAGAGATCCTTCTTGTTCAAAAACAGAATGAAGTGTATATCTGCGAACCATGGACTGTTGCAGATCGAATCGAACAATTTTAGTGACTCTTGCATTCGATTCTGTACTTTTTTATTTTCTTTACGTGAGCACAACATAACAGTAATATTAGAACAATAACTGTTTACATGAAGCTTACCGTACAATTGTCTTCACGTAACGTTTGATCGTATTCGGACAACGAAGAGATGAAAATGATAGCATTAACGTTGTCAAAACAATGTATCCATTTCTTCCTTTCTGAACGTTGACCTCCAACATCTATCACTCTTAAACAAACCGCTATTTCGATCATAAACTCAGATATCCACTTATCTTCCCAGGTTTGTGTCAGTTACGGTCACAGAAGAACAAATGTTTGATGTTTCGAGAGTAAACAGATTCATGCTGGTCAAGTCCAGCATTTTCGGGATAAACTTTCGAAATTCTTACTCTGCATTTGGTGTTTCGCATTGAAATTTTTATTAACTGATCGACTTGTAGACATTGATTAAGAGGATACTAGAAAAAGGTTATAAGACAGAAAAGTATGCGATCAATATGAAAATTGCTTCGTTGGTGGTCCACGGAGTGATAGATATTAGTTGTATGTTGTTTGTTTGATTCATGGTGCATTTGAACAAAACTTTCTCGTGAGACAATAAGTTTGAGCTTAATACTTCACGACAATAGTAAGAAAGCCAACCTAAACGTTAGACCTTTCAATTCGAATAAAACTTCTGTTATACCAGTTGTTTTCACTCGTGTTCTTAAAAGATCCTGTTCACTTGGCAAATAGTTTGGAGCGCTTAACCTCGATAAATTATCCAAAAAGCTGAAATTATTTTAAGAGTTTTGATGATCTGCAAAAGACGACCAAATGCAACGATAAAAAGGATGAGGCTTAGCTTCATCTGCTCGAATCAGGCTTGAATTTAGCCTCTAACTACCCTCGAAAATAAGCTTACAACAGCCTCAAGTATATCCGTGCCAGATGTATAGACTGGCATAAACTTATTCAAATTCGGTTGAAAACGCTCATGTCAACAGCATAATAATTGTAGAGTTAACGATCAAACGGATGGATTAGATAGGTGAGTAAATGAATATAAAGTGATAAAAGCCATACTATTTAGCGGAATCATCGATCTGGTATTCATTCGATCGACGATAGCATTCGCGAACACCACTATCCATCCATAGTCGTTGCATGGCGGCTGATAGCTCTTCGGTGAGTTCTTCTTTATTTGCATGAACGGTTGCAAATACCAACTGACTATCACGCTTAAATTCATCCATTATGGTAAATCATTCCACGTGATAGTAAAACTGAATACGTTGACTGAATTCAAAACACGTACCACACGTTCTTGATCGCCGTATTCAATTTGTAAGTGAAACATTGCCCTGAGAATCGCAAGCATACTATGTATGCAATTACTATAAACAACGGGTCGTATCATTTCGAGATCTTGTTGCGAAAATCCATCTTTATGAAGTATTCTATAATAAGACTTGATAACATCGTATTCATAAGAAATTCATTCTTTTATCCATTCATCGTTTATTAACATTCATAAATTTTTGTTTATTCATTCAACTAGCTAAAAACCTGGAATGATAACAACTAAAACATTCGGACACCTCATAAAGTATTCCTGACCTAATGGTAAACCCCCTCTACTCTATTTAGGCAAACTCAGAAATAGGCTCATCGTACAACGTCTGATTTGAAGAATCGCCATTGACATTAACTCGTTACGAGTTTATGCTTCTCTGTTCTAAATCACCCACCAATCATATCACAAATATTAGTACATTCATCCTTTCATGGCATCATTCTTTCCATACACAACTAACGACATTCGTGCATAATTATATATCTACATAATTATATCTACGTTAAGGATGTGGCACGGCGACGAATTTAGGTCTCCGCGTCCCTATGGTCTCCTTGCAAGGATACAGTCTCAAAGATTGTCGCAAAAAGGAATTTTCGCCTTCGCCAATCCTAGCGTCACAAAGCAGTGAAATTAGACTGAGGCTTAGGCAGATTTCCCCCGCGACCCAAACGCTGGATGAAGTTCTTCGGGTTGGGCAAGCGATCTTGTAAAGAGAGTGTTTCAAGATAGATCTGTCCCATTATCCTTGCTATTGCGAAGGTTTATCGTTTCTTTTTTATCACAGCAAAATGCGAACGGGAACATCTCTATTTTCACGTGAGAACAGAATAAATTATTTTTATTTATCCGTTTCCAACTTGTTCAAATGAAATTCAAAGAAAGCTTTCAATAGAGGAATTCTTCCCTCTTCCTCAGTTGTTGTTCCCCTCGACCTCATTGACTGCCACTGTTCACAGGCGTCTTCCCCTCAAATCAGTTCTCCCCCTCTCCCCTTGTGGAAGCTAAACTGCTGCAACCGTGCTAAGAATAAATTATTCGAGAAGCAGTCAACTGCACTGTAAGGAAGCTTGAATCATTCTCATTACATTCATCGGTTTTTCCCGGGGGAGGGGGTATGATAGTCGCGGGGTGAGAAAAATATCACTTCTGCTCTCCCAGTCTTCATCCTTGCAAGGACGGAGTGCCCGTGCCAACCTTAGTATACTTTTATATATAGAAAAATATTTTATGATGTTCCGACCAGTGGAAAAAGGTATTCTTCAAATTCAATCTATGCACACATTCATATTCTCATATAAGCAATTATGAACAAACAATGATATTTGATAATGATACTGATATAATATGACAAATGAAATTGAATATATTTTGAAGAAGGTCACCACAGACGGGCTTTGATGTGCTCACTAAAGAGCTTTTGCTCCGGAGGTTAGTAAATGTGATAATCAGTAATAAGTAATTCTTGTTACAACATGCTATGTCAGTACAAAATGAGTGTATGTACATATAGATAAATACTCATATGTAATGCATCTATCGATGATGATATTCATCAAAATCTTTACGGTTAACAATACAATCGATTTCATGATATCAATATCATTTGTTTGAATGGCACGACGAAGAAAGCTCACTCATGTCATTTTATCAAACAGTAATAGTAATTAGAATAATACCTCATCTGTTTAAGAATCGTACTTTTGCCACTTTCACCGGCTCCTGAAATTGATACAACTGTTAGAAAGTAGCATATAATACTTTCACATTTTAAGTGATATGCAGACAGTTTGATTCATAAAAAAACGGATTTAAAACGGATGAATGATTGCTCACCTAATAAAAGCAGTTTGATGATACGTAATGACATCGACTGGTCCTTACGGATCTGCTCATCAATCCTACGATTCAGCTTTTTTTGATCTTTTTGATCGCGAGAGGCACAATGGCCCATTATGGCCACCACTAATATAGCAGCTGTGGAACTGAACTTAGCCAATAATAGTAATTTCAATGATAGTAGGAGCGGTAGCAGTGATAATAGCAATAGTGATAATAATGAGAATGCTATTAGTAGCAGGGAGAACAGTGCTAGTAATAGTACTGATAGCAAAACTAATGTTAATGAAGAAACGCTGATGATCACAAAAACGCAGCAACTGAATGAATGCAATTGCTGGAAGCAACACGACCCGGAGTATCGATAAATTTTCAAGTTGCTGATGAACACATCAAAATTACTTGTTGAGTTAGTTAATAAAGTGTCAATGGTTGCAGAATACAGTCTTAACTTCAACAATTTTACTGTAATTGTAACAATCCTTGTGAAAGTACAGCAACAATAATAGTAATAAATGAGCAATCTCGACGATATTATTCTCAAAGTATTTTCAAGTGAAGTAATATTACTGAACAATATTTCACGGCAATAATGACATGCCAGTTGTCAACTAGAATATATCAGTTCAGTTTGCTCAGTTATTTAATAATTCACCTCTACTGTGTATTTTCAATGCAACTAATACTAATAATGATGAGAACTGTTATAATTTCAGTGATAATAAGAGTGTCAATAATCATAAAAACAATAAGTAGTACCAATGATGAACATACTACTGTTCATTTAAAGCCATAATTAGTTGACAATGAATACTAATTCAAATCGTTAGTACTTTTGAAAAATATTTTTCACAATATGAGGACTGCAGACGATCAGATTCAGTTGTTGACGATAGGTCAGAAGGTGAGCTATAACGAGAAAATAACTAATTGAAGTGATTTTGAGTGGATATGACGGATGGTTGTGAACGACTCGAATTTTGAATGACTTCAGCAGTGATCAAATGAATATGCATTTTTATTCATGCTTCCTTCGAATAAAATATGAGCAACTGAAGCAGAGAATATGAAAAAATATCGAATAGTCATTCGACTAATCACATATTTCTTCGTCATCAAAACATTTTAATAGTGATGTTCGGTACTGAGACGAGTAGTGAATGGCGACGATACGATATGATCATGAATTAACGACCAGTGATGTGATGAGGACGATAACAATGCTGATGTTGTAAATATGTCCGTCTTGTTTTATAGTGAAGCAAAGTTGAGAACCAACAGAACGCACTTGAATGAGTGATTTTCAACGGTGCGAGTGGATTAGAAACGTGTGAAGTGGACGAGAAGAAAGAATTAAAAATAGGAGTTGTGCGAGATTAGGAAATGAGATATGGTAGCAGAGCTGAAATATAGTAATAGTTCGAGCAGATTTGATCAGGTTTGTATGATATGAGAGGGGCGAAATGAAAAGTTATTAGCTTGCTTAGGATTACTGCGGGATGACGAGGTGAGACTCAAGTCGAGGATTCAAGTCGATATTCGACGGATAAAATCGATGCGATATCACTTCAGAGAACGCAGTCGAGTCGCGACCAATTAACAGTTATATAGATCAACGCTTGAATATCGCTATCACTCAATCGATTATCACTTTCAGATGTTAGATGCAACTGATTGATGTTATTTGTAAGTTACGATTGATATATTCCTTTATCTCGCCAGTTGCCCACCAAGCCACCTGAAGTGATAAAAATGAGAACAACAATCACGCCAATAGCAGCAACAATAATGATTGGCATTACTTTCATTGCCACTATTAATTATGACTCGAACTTAATTAGATCGCTCGCAAATGACAAAGTGATGAATTTAAGTCGGTTTAAAATTAACGAATTAACGAAGAGCTGATAATTTGGTTGTTCTTCACTTCAACCTAATATAGATAACTGCCACTTCGCTCCGTTATTCGTCTACTCATCTATCCAACTATCAATCCATTCGTCCATCCATGCATACACCCTCTCCCTAGCCTTTAATCCAGCCCTCCAACGATCCATTCAAACTCTCGTTCGTCATTATCAATTCATTTCTTTCACTCTCGATACTCCATCACAACCTCAATCAGCCATTCGATTTATCGACACTCGACTCATTCATTTCATTTCATCCTACTTCAGCTTATTACTCTTTTCTCTTTATCGTCCACACTCTTATCTCAGCACTCTTTTTATTTTCCTTCTCCAAACTTTAATACCTAGTTCCTAATCAACTAACTATATCTACAGCCTTCATCCATGATACCTATATCCCATTCGGCAGCTATGCGCGATATTTTTGTTTTCCCTTCAACTTGCTCTCTTCCTGGCTTTTCATTAAAATTTGACACGAAACTATTAATGTTACTAATAATCATAATTATAAGCAGTAATACGAGAAGCAATTACTACTGAAAACTACTGAACTACAGAATCTCTGACTGAGGCTTTAGCTGGTAACGAAAGAAAGATGGATGGATGTGAAGCAGGATGCAAGCAAGGTGCGAGCCATTAGCAACAACTATTTAAACGTGTGCATTGAACGTTGTAGATCTTATCTGTTTCATTCAATCACCAAAAGTTGGTAAATATACAGTAACAAAGAAGCTTATTTTACAGTTGTCATCATCACTGCACATCTGATCAGTTAGCAATGATCAATTAGCAACAGTACCAAAAGCTTGATTGAGACATCAAATTTCTGGACAAACAATGAAATAATCGTCAGAATGCAAAGAACATCATGAAAAAAAAAACGAGCGAATGGATGACTGAACTGGATTTAGAATGAAAAAATGAATAGGTACAATTTAGAATATGAATGAATCAGTCGAGGGATGCAATGAATAATGGTAAAAGTCATAAGTTGTTCAGTGAGAAAATTGAATTTTCATGTTGTTCCTGTAGGAATGTGAATAATAATGAGCAATGCTTGAATTGATTAGTAAGTAATTGATGAAATTCTAACAAGAAATGACTGGAGGATGAATTTATGGATGGATGGACAAAAGGACATACGTAATCATCATCCGTTCGTCTTCACACATCTAGACGAACAGATAATACGCTAGTGAAAGAAAGAAGTTGAAAGCGGTTTGCACATTGGGAGAACGTGAAGGAAGAGAAAGTAAGAGTTGTTTAGAATAAACCGACTGGAAGAATGCATGGATTGATTATTACTGTTCTTTGGGTATTCATTTGTCTGGAGGCAAGTTTTTATGGTGATGCCAACCGAATATGCACCTAGTTGAATTTTTGAACATGGAGTGTTTTGAGTACGTGATCATCATCAATCAGATGGGAGAACAGAGTTGGCCGAATCCACATGTTGTTCATTCAAAACGGTTATCATCATTACAGAAGAAAGCAATATTAGATGCATTTGGAAATACATAAAATTGAAAACGTGCTAAACGTATGAACGAATAAGTAAATAATTGCTTTTGCAGATGAGATTAACTGAACGAGACTATGGCTAGGTAGATACGCTGACAGTGAGATAGATAGGATTGCTAACTGAACGAACAGCATGCTCATCAAGCTAGAATAGGAGGAAGATAAGCTGCTTATAAAGGCAGCTATCATCTGAACATAACCCATCCATCCATGCACACACACCACACCTCAGCAACACCAAACGGCTGCTGTTGTTACTACTCTAGTTGCTCTATCAGCCCGGCCAATTGATGTTCTTCGTTCACTGTTGGACTTCACTTAGCAGCCAAACAGACAGCTAAGCAGTCAAGTGTAGCTTTCTCGGCTTCGTTAGGTGTAATAGTTGACTATTGCATTAATCCACCGTTACTATAATACATCGATTCTTTGTCATCATGCTTTGCATACATCTATATTATATCTGTTCCATAGCAGCCATTACTAAATAAAAATAGCATTAGACAAACAAATATTTTCACATTTGGATACGAAACACGCTAGATGGATGGATGGAACTAAGTTGAGAAAAACTTAGTTATATGAAAGTAGTCATTAACGCTTCACACGAAGATGCATGTTTACTTATCGAAGTCACCAAATACATACCTCGTATTCAGATCACATTTGTGCTTGTAGTTTTTATGAGCACAGCTCGATTCGTCTTTTCGACTGTGCTCTTCAAAAAATATTTTTATGGATAATTACTAGTATTTCTCTTCGATCTATGAAAGCACATCCTTACGAAGAGGCAAACATTCAAATTTTTAACCAAATTCATTTGCTGAACAGTAATTTGAATACAACAATGACGTTTGATCAATCAGTGCTACACTCATATCTAGCAAACAAGCGTAAAGCTTCTTGATTCGCATCCATAAGGAAAGTAAATATAGCGTTTATGGTAAAAATTTCGATTCATTCATTTCGGCTCAATATGCGCTAATTGTTTTGATTTGAACACCGATATGATTAATGGATACACTTAAATGACCATGATCATATGGTTAATAGATAAACAACTATGCTAATGCGAATTGATCTATGAAATCAGATCAAGTAAATAAAAGAATGGAGTATGCTTGTGGGATTATTGTGATGGATATTGGATTTATAATAAAGTATACTGACAAGATTAGATTCAGTTGATTGATTGTTGGTGCGATCACGGGCTCAAAGTGAACATTAAAGGGTGGGTGTGGACGATTAAGATGGATGCATTTTAATGTAAAATCCTGGTTGTGATTCTTATGTGCTGGTTAGTGTATTGTTGTGTTCGTTAATGGCAAATATGAGACTGACGGGACTGAGAATAAGGAGGAGTAACGAGATGAGTGAAGATTATTTGGTAAATGAATGAATGGATAAATGGATTGATGGTGGATTCAGTGGATACAGATAATTTTCTGAATGGATAAAGAAATTGGTATTGATATTGGTATTGGTAATATATTTATGTTTGTGGTTGTTGTTTGCTTGTGTGTTGATTGAATGCTCAGTTGCATTTTTTAAGAATTGGTGGACGTATAGATGAATGAATGGATTTTAAAATAGATAAACTGATATAAGAGGAGAAAATGACGAGAATGATGCGTCAGTGTAATGAACATTTTTTGCGATTGATTCTGGATGAATGAATGAATATATACTTTTGCAGTTTCGGCGGAATCATTTATTTTCTGATCGATATTGTAGTCGTTACTTATGTTCATTGAAGTTGTTTGGGTGCATTTTGAAGGCTACTTCAAATTGTGTCTTTCCGAGAAAGGCTCATTGAAAACTGTCGATGTTTAAGTAAACAATGCAAAAATAACATTTTCGCGCACATTCGATTCGTGACTATCGCTTATAACTAACAACAGCAAAATCCATCTGACGAATCAATCAGACTTTTGGACAGGATACAATCAAGGAAATGAGGGACTCGACGATTACTGTGACGCTCGTCCACCTGTGAGATGCGATGATGACCCCATCAGGGCACCCATGGAGACGAGTTCGGATACTAAGACTTCAGAATTAACTTCGGAACACTGAACTTTTGCGACCATCTCCGTTCATTTGAAAAGATGATAAAGATGGACGAGTGGATTCTACAGTAGCATATACAAAGAGCGAAGTAAAATAATTAGACTTCATCTTCATTCTGTTCTTAATTGTACTGTTTTATTTTCGTTGATCATCAGCCGATAAATCAATTACATTCGTTTATTTATTGGTACGTTTCAATCAGCAAGAAACAGTCGTTCCAAATAATCACTTCAATTCCCATCAACGTTTTGGAATTACGATCACGTTATGGTGATTCATTGATTCAGCATGGGGATTCATTTGTGGTGGAATTGGAAATGCAAGACTCGGAAGCCAAGTACTAGCCGAAATTTCAGCTCGTTTCTTGTTGAGTTGCTGAAAATTTGATAATCATTGTAAGACGATAGTGGAATATTTTTCTAATGTGAAATTTTCGAGCATTGTTTGTTCATAGAATACATATGTGGGTTGATTCATGCTCAGAAATTTAGAACTTTGCTTTTGTATTGGCTTGAATGAGTAATCTGTAATCCATGCAATTCCCTTTGGTATTCGATTTATTGTTCGATTATATTCATCTAAACAATATTCTAGTGCTATACGCACTTGTGCTATACAAATCTCGACCTGTGTATAAAATCCCTCTCTCTCAATAATTTTTATCTTTTACTCTTTCCCTGTCACGCTTCGAATTATAACTGGTAAATATGCAAATTAGATGTTGGAATGCGAATGTGCTGTCATGAAATGATCCGCTCCTAATCTCAATTCGAAATGCAAATAGATATACACATCCATCATATGTTCCACATTCACTTAATGATCGCTTGCTTTTTCCCATAAAACGATAAATCATTACAAACCAGACGATAATAGTACTAATAATGATCATAATAATATAATAATAATGATAATAATATTATAATAATAGTAATAATGATAATAATGATAAAAATAGTAATGATAACAATAATAGTAATAATATTCATAAATAAAATAACGCTAATAACAAATAGCAATTTGCATTCAAATTCTCCAATAGATAGGACACCAAATATGAGCGAATTCATTTGAATATATGGACTGAAGCGAATACGGTCTGCCAATTGATCCAGTTGTTATCTACAATCGGTTTTTAATGATTTTTTTTTCGATTTTAATACTTTTGCCATTCGGAATGCACTTACCAAAAGGAGTTTAATTTGTGTTTGATAATCGCCTATGAAATTGTTTTAATTTAATCTGTTCGTGGATGTCATCCCGGCTCATTTCGTCACCTTGTGCTCTCTTTTTCAAACTTTCAATAAACGTGTTTAGCTGACTGCTCAACTGCATTCGATTGAGTTGTTTTCGCATTTTCTGAGCCATTTTTCGATAATACGAATTGTGATGATACCATTGTCTGAACTGTTGACAAGGTGGATGATATGATATTGTTAATGTGATAAAATTGACATTTGTTTAAGTCTAGTAATGTATGACTGGATGGAAATATTGTTGATGAGGTGTGCAAATAAGTAGAACGTTGATAGAGGATAAATGTGTCGTTTCAGATGACTGAACCTCGCCAGCACAACAAACCACGGCTAAGTGTTTCGGGAGTTAATGAGCCACGACAAATGCTTGAAGCTCGAAAGTATGCATAATTTCTTCAATATTTATAGTGTTACAGTAGTAATATTATAATAACACAACTGTTTATAGATCAAGATGCGGTAGGTGAAGTGATTGAATCAAAAATGATTTATATTGTCACATTACTGATCGCTTCATTATTAATTTGTTATGTATCACAAAACAATTCATTATTCGTATCATCTTATATTCACACTTCAATCATTTGTTGGTGCGTTCATGATAAAACGCAATCATCATTACTATGAATCGTTAGTCAGTTGGCATTGTAATAACATTCGAATGACCGCTAGTGATGAGAATCAGATTAGAAATTATGATAGTAATGATAATGACGAATTTAAAGATGGCAATGTTAGTTGGATAGATACAAATGCCAATAAGTAATCAATAATGATAATAATATGTGATAAATCACTTAATTATGTCACACTCTTTCACAATACTGATTGTGATAATAACAATACCAATGTAATAGCAGTACGTACGTATGTATTTATTATTACTGTGTAATCAATTCCATCATGTAATATTTCACACTTAGACGCTTGAAACTGAAGATTTAATTGGAGTTCTTCAAGCTAATAGCCATATTGACGGGACGGATAATTATGAGGATACTTAACTACCTTAAAATTTATATTAGTCGCTTATAATTGCGCAAGGCCACTAGGAGGAGAACGATGATCAGGAATAATGATTGTTCAAGAGACATTTATTAATAATAGCGTATTGAACGAAACGAATTGCTTTACCTATCATTCTTTGTTACGATGATTCCCTAAAGTTCATGAGCATGCTTCACTTATATGAATCACTATTTCATTTATTTGAATCATTCCATACCGTCATTTCAGAACTTATACTTCTGATTTCTTATCGATTTCTCAATTGATTGTGATCGCTATTCTCTCTTTTTCGTAAACGTTTTTGCTATCGTTGGAGGAATACTCCTTCGCAAATTCCGTCAAAATCAATAAGAAAATAAATAAATTGATGACGACATATTATCAAAATCGTTTATTTTATAAAATCACTGATATATTCTGGTTTTCGACTTCATTTCATAATATTATTACAATTTGTCTTTTTCCTTTCTTACACTTATCAGTATCACGTACTTTCTCTTTCTAACCCATTTATTTCTTTTTATTCTCAACCTCAACGAAAATTTCGAGTTTCGAACTTTTCTTCAAAAAAAAAATTTTTTTCTAAAGAGACAAAGAAATGACTACAATTAAGCCTCTATGGGACTGGTGGAGTGGAAAACTTGAGAAAACAGTGGACAAGTGTCAAAAAATATCTTAGAAATGACCAACGAATCAGTCTCTTTCAGCAAGGTCCCTTGGTGGAGGAACAAAATATTCATGGAGAAGAGTACCGAGAATCAAGCATCACTTAATAATTCATCGGCCCCAATTCTTACACCTGATTCGAATCAGAAGTAAGTATAAAATTGCACGAAAGAAGACAAGCTAGCCTTTAAAAAGTCTCATTGCAGTTTTCATGACTGTTGAATACGAAATTGACTATGATATTTCGAAAATAAAGATATGCGATAACTTGCAATGTAATGCTAGTACAATGCTCTCGAAAAGAGTATTATTCGACTTTACGTTACAGATTTGCAAAATGCCTTATTCTTTGATTGGTGCCTTTCATAATTCTCATCTCTGATTGAACACGAGTTGAATGTGATTTTCATCTTTCAGTTCGGCAGCTCTACAAGATTTCGACATCCAACGACGAATTAGTACATTTGGTCTTGATGGTATTAGCATTGTTTATTGAATTCTTAAGAGGTTATTATTGATATTCTTAATCACATATTCTGAGAAAATACTGCATTTGAAGAGCCGAATGGACTTCAATCGTGGGGATCATTTCAAACACGTAAAAGTGTTGGAGGCAATAACTTGGCTTTGTTCGAAGAGCCGAGTGTACCGTTCGTTAGCTCATATCTTAGAGCCTATACAACACCGGGGCCAAGAGAGCGTGAAGAGAGTAAAAATACGAAGGTTGTTCATCATAGCCATTCTTGTTGCTTTTATTATAATTTTGTTACCAATCCATGATGACCTAAAATTAATTTTAGGCTGCGTTGGGTGTGATGCTTGGTGTATATTTACCAACGATTCAGCATATCCTTGGTGTAACAATGTTTATTCGTTTATTTTGGGTGGTTGGCATTGCTGGTGTTGCACAAACGTTTCTACTCTTGTTCCTATGCTGTCTTTGTGTTCGTCATTTTTAATTCATTGCAAGAAAATACTTTTCATATTCATATATTCATACCTCATTCCAAATTGCAGACTTTTCTAACGTGTATAAGTCTATCGGCTGTCGCAACCAATGGTGTAGTCGAAAGTGGCGGACCATACTTTATGATTTCCAGAAATCTCGGTCCCGAATTCGGTTCAGCTTTGGGCATCCTACTTTATTTAGCGAACACAGTCGCTGCGGCTATGTATCTCGTGGGTGGTGTCGAAATTATCTTGGTATGTTGCTTGTTTTTGATGCTAGAATTACTGACAAGAAACCATCTCAACAAGACAACTTCTCGACTATTACGCGATTATTTTATGACTTCGTTACAATGCATTATTTGACTGAGCGATAGTGATTTTACTGCTCGTGTGCAATGCTATTTTATTAATTCAGCTGACTATTTTTGTGCTGATAATCTTATTATAATTGCTATTCTCATTCAACTCGCCAATTCACCATTTCATTTCAGCTGTATATTTTTCCGGGTTTAACAATCGGGGGCCGTGAAGTACACTCGGATACAGGTCAATGAATAGTTCTTCAAAAAATTTCACACCGGTTCCGATGCTTTCTATATATTTCGAGAAGCTCTAAAGCTGATAACAAACAGTGGAAGTAAAATAATAACTGATAAACTTTCAGCTTTAATGGGAATGATGTCACATAATCTACGTATTTACTCAACTCTTCTCCTCATTCTTGAGTTCGTTATAGTTGCAATGGGCGTTCGATTTGTTCAACTTATTGCCCCAGTGAGTGCTTCCTGTCGAATTAACAGTCTTGAATGCATCTTGAAAAAGCAACGATTGAAACTGATCTGTATATGATTTGTATTAGTGTGGTGCGGGGATCGGGCAATTTCGGGGACCCTCCCCCCTCCGGAATCACCGTCCCCGACCTTTTTCGAGCCGACCACATTTTCGGGGTTCCCGACTGCAAAATTTCATCTCCGACTTTTTTCTGTCTCAGCACCATACTGATTTGTATATCTAACGATATTAAAACTTCATCAAATGATGCCAACCACTGAAAAATGATAACAGCCACCTTATCGTTTTTCAGGTTTCGTTACTTTGCGTTATTATTTCCATTTTGGCTTGCTATGCAGGCGGTATTGTTAGAACTTTGGATCCGGAAGGTGGACAACAGTAAGTGGTTATTTCTTCGACTCATAGTCATATCATTATTACGATTAATCTTATTATTACATATTGTTATCATTTATTATTATTATTATTACCATTATTATCATCATTATTATTATTCTCAAAAATCTCTTTTATGGTCTTGCAAACTAAATTTTGAAACATAATCAAATTGAGTTTCAGCGTTTGTATGCTTGGTGATCATCTGTTACAAGCAAAAGTTGTGTTGCCATCAAATGTATCACTTGATCAAATTTGTGATTATTGCAATATTTCAGTTTCGTAGGTTTTATTGATCACTGATTATTATTATAATCATTATATTGTTATCACCATTATTATCTTCATATTTATTATGAGTGTCGAGCTTTAAATTGATTTGTTGCGATCACAGAGATTATGTTTAGAGGTCCGCTGTCAACATGGCTTTGTCCAAATGAGACATGTTCAGATTTGGTGAAGAACAATCCTTTACGGTGTATAAATGCGTTTCCGGGCTTTGGAAGTAACGCGCTGATGGGTGAGTATATATGCTTCGTGTTCGTGTCGCATTGAAGTAATAGTCGACAACGATAAACTTTTACAGAGAACACGGGGCCGTTCTATATGGACAAGGATGAATATGCGCCTGGCCTGGAAGCTGACAGAACTACGGAAATATTTCAGGATGTTCGTACAACGTTCTTCGTTCTATTGGCTATTTATTTCCCAGCTGTAACCGGAATTTTAACTGGAACAAATATGAGTGGTAAGTTACTGGAAGATACTCTCGCTGAGCTGCTGTTGATAATGATGGTAGAAGGTGGGGGATCGCATCAGAAAAAAACGAAGTATTGTTAACAGCCGAGTCTTTTCAAAGTTTATGAATGTTTCACACCAAAAAATCGTATCAACGTCGTCATCAGCATTTGAATGTTAATTTGATTTGAGAGATTTTACCTATCGATATGTTTTTAAAACCGTTCCTATATCAACTTCAGGTGATCTGAAAAATCCTCAGTCTTCAATTCCTAGCGGTACAATTGCGGCTCAATTGACCACTTCGTTTATTTACTTCTCACTTGCACTCGTCTTCGGTGCTGCCATTGAGGGATCCGTTCTCAGAGATAAGTAAGTGGTTTATGTGATTCGTGGCTATTCGTACGTGCATTGTTGAACGATACACACCATCCCGAATCTCATTCCAAACTGCCAGTATAATAATTATTATTATAAACATGCATATCTAATAATGGTTTCTTTACAGATATGGTCAATCTCTAAGAGGTGGTATGATTGTTGCTAATTTAGCATGGCCAAGTGCATGGGTACTTTTAATCGGATCGTTCACATCAACGTTCGGAGCTGCTTTACAGTGTTTATGTAGTGAGTTTCAGTTTTTATCATTCATCATCAAATAAACCCATTATTCTATCACTCTAAATATCGCTCGTTG
>JAPYMA010002036.1:0-49778 GCA_035041965.1 Anisakis pegreffii
TTTTTTTAGCAAATTAGCAATTAATGTATCAACTTTTTTTCAGTGGCATGCTCATCACTGGTTATTACAACTGACGGTTATTATCGTTTACTGATGTTACTATGAATATTCGCACACCCCATGCGACATGTATTTGTGTTAATGCATATCCTTATATAAGAAATACTTACTATAGATGAACAACAATATTCTTTAAAATTTGGATATGAATTGTTCATTCATAATTAACAACTATTATGCGTTGTCACGAAGCGTTCCAAAAACACACACAAGTACTTATCTCGGAAAATGCAAAGTTAACGAAAGAAAGAGATCAGACGAAAGAAACATTGCGTTTACTCGAATCATCATTACAACGAAACAAAGCACCAATATGCGTCCTTCATAATAGTGTTCGTTGCAGCTGTTGTAAAAGAAACTCACAAACAGTCTAGTAGCAAGTGCAGCAGCATCATTTCCCACTTAAACCAAACCACTTACATTCATTCTCATATGTGGCGACATGAATATTGGAGCGTTTTTTGTGGTGAGGATGGGAAAGACAAAGATTCGTTCATTTGAATATTATTTGATTGAATAGGGTACGTTCAGTACGATTACGATAAGATATTGTGCCATAATGATAATGAACTTGCAAGGTGAGTATTTGAACGGAAAAAGGAAAATCAATTTGCTTACTGAATAGTTGGTGGCCTCTATAAGTTTCACCTTTATTTCTCAACGGAACTGAGAGATACGTGTAAAATGCAAGTTTTATAATAACGGTTTGAAATATGACGACATCAAACAGTTTCTTAAGCAGTGCTTCTTAACCAGGTGGTCAATTATCGCCTGGGGTAAATTTTGAATGCCGGGAGGGTAACTGAGGCGGTCAGCAAACTAATCTTTCGTGCAGTTGTTATGTTATGATGGAACGCCATTGTTGTCGTGAATTACGCTGACACAAACACGTATTGTACGGGAACGGAGGCGAATCGCAGAGCAGCCTTTCATTGCAGACAGCGGAATGATTTGAACCTAAAAGGAAAAAGCGACAACAGTTCAATGATAACAACAATTATGATATTAACGGTCACAATCACACAACAACATAGCACCATCTGTAGGGCTAATCAGAGCATTTGATATCCAGTTACAGTTGTGGCAAAGGACATATTAATAAACTATATGTGTTTATAATAACGATTACTTATCGTGTATAAAAATGAGTATGTCACATTTGTTTACGTTATGCAATTGTTATGTATTTCAGAATTTAGGGTCCAAAGGTTACTTCTGCAAGTATCTTCTTACAGTTGAATATTTTGCAAACTTATTATAATTTTAATATATTGAATAATTAAACTGCGATGATGAGTTATCATATTGTTCGGTAGGTTGAACCCTTCCGTGACCGGACAATCTCCCAGAGACGCTTTGCCTAACGACAATTTTCTAAAGACACATGGCCTAACGGACGATTGGTCTAATGGACATTTTGCCTATCACAGTTTGCCTAATGGGAATTTTCTTTAATGTCATTTTGCCTAATGGACGTGCGAGATTGTTAGACGCACCCGTTCAAAACATGTTGGGAATGTTCATCTCGTGGCTACTATTGGAACACCTGTACATATCAACGAAGGTGATTTTGATGGCTGTAATCAAAGTCAAGTTTTGGCCAATGAAGTTACCGAGAGCAAACAACGCGTCTAGTTCATCTTTATCACCGGTGATGGACAGTGTATCCTTCAAGCAACTATGTTTGGATTCATACACAACACATTTCCCATAGGAATAAAAGCTGTTATTTATTATTAATTATGCATGTCAGAATACATGAAGCGATTTGGAGGAAGCAATATTTTAGGGGAGTAGATTCCAGGCTCTAACGACTCTGTGTGCGAAGGAGAGTTTTGCACTGTTTAGTTGGCGGCGGTTGACAGCGAGTTTAACGGAATTATTATGATGGGTTCGTTCAATGCTTGAGGAATATTCGAAGAATTCATTGACTGGGAGATGGGCCTGATGCTAAATGATGTTGTAGGCCATAAAGAGAGCGGTATAAAACCGCAGTTCTGAACCTGCTTATCCTAATATTGTTGTAACTGTGTTCATCCATTTCTAAAATACTCCTCGTCCCTCTGGTCTCCTCGTGATCCATGCAAGGACAAACAGGACGTTAATATAATTGAAAATGTTCAAAGAAGATACACCCGTTTCATCTTAAAGAGACATTGTAGAGATGTGTATGAAACCAGACATAGTTGCTTGAGGGAGACTGCTGAAGCAAGCTGTCCATCACCGGTGATGAAGATGAACTAGACGCGTTGTTTCCTCTTGGTAACTTCATTGGTCAAAACTTGACTTTGATTGAAGCCATCAAAATCACCAACGTTGATATGTACAGGTGCTCTAATAATAGCCACGAGATGAACATTCCCAAAACCTTTCAGAGTTGCGAGATTCGTCGCAACAGTTGTGACAGATCTTTTCACTTGGCTACTTAAACGCGGTTCGTTCATGGCAACACTCTTCCTTATGCTATTTTCTGAGTTTCTTAAGTTCGTCTAGGTCTGAAAAATCAGTTTGAAGTTGTCACAAAGATTTCTTACATTCTTCAGTATTTTAGCTGACCTCGTCTTTCATGATTGGTAGGATTTGATTGGTGCAATAGAAAAGATCATTGATTGCGAAGAGCAAGTATTTCTGAATTGATCCGCTATTATTTTACACTGCACTGAAAGTTTTGTTATGTTTTTTAATTGCTGCATGCAATGAGATTTTTGGTTCGTAAATGAATTTCTTTGAACGAAGTAGCTATTCAATTGTGTCATAAGTATCATTTAGATATCTGCTATGTTGCCGGATTCTAGACTGAAAATTGTTTTCATGTTAATGAATCAGATAGATACCTAGGCAAGTTGTTGCTTTCAACCGTCTTCTAAGATTGCATTTGTGCGACCAGTAACTTCTTGTAGTGGGGGTCAATGACGGCCTGCCAGACCTTCGAAGGGGAAATGGATTTCCTCAGCTTTGAGAAGTGCTGTTCTTTACGAACGAGACATGTGGTTTGCAATGTAAGAATTGTGGAAATCTGACGTGTTCCGGTAATGACAATCGTTTTGAAGTACTGCACTTGTGTGACAACAATGGTCATATTCAAATGTGTTGCGATAAAATGTGGTGCCATCTGAACAGGTCTGCTCAATTCTCGTTTCATCTTGCAAAGCGAGTGTGTAAAGGATCGTTCGAACAAGAAGTGTATGGTTTGTATTTGATGATTGCTCAATAATACGTTGCATAGAACGGACGAACGACAACCTTGATTGCGTTTCAGCTCGCCTTTCATCGTTATCAACGCGTTTCTGTCATGCAATCGCTCTCTGTTCTATTCAAAAATTCGAATTCCTATCCGCTCATTCCAGTCTTCTTTACTACCAATTTATCCAGAAATAATTTGTGTTTTAGCGTTTCGGGCTCCTGTAACGCTTGCTAACTTGAAGAATAAAATGGATGAAGAATTGCAAACAATCAAAGTTAATGTGAAAGGAAAGGATGGCCAACTATTGGAACTAAAAGCCACAGTTCAAGTAGGTTTCACAACTTTAACGTATTCCGTGGATTGTTGAAACCAAAATTATCGCATAAGTATCATTAGTGCTGATTAGGTGCCTTAGAAAGTTAGACTATCTTCAGGACAGCTTTCCAGATGGCTCAAATGTTGGTACAGTTATTGCCTTCCATGGAGTTCCTGGATCGCATAACGATTTCAAAATTCTAAAATCTCACTTACAAGAGAAAGGCGTCCGTCTGGTTGTTGCAAACTTTCCAGGATTTGGATATACACCAGGTTCGTCAAACTTACACCTCAAAACATTTCGTCGAAACTTTCATTCGGCTTAGCTGACTGTGAAATGTTTACTCATTATTCTTGTTTACTGAATTCATTGAAAATGCATTTCTTATCAAAGTTTCCTTAACTTCCTATGTAAGATCATATGAAAATCTATTGTAAGTTCCTTTCATAATTCATACAAATTCAAAGTGGTTTATTGATTGAAAATTTTCTAGCCTTCCTTTTTTGAAGTATAATATCGGAAGTTCCAGAGAACGTCTCTTGAAAGGTTATAATATTTGTAGGTGATGATGGCTTGGCTTGCAGTGGTGATGAAATGGTTCAATTTGCCGATGAAATTTTTAAGCGTATCGAACCAAAAGGAAAATTTATTTTTTTGGGTCACAGTCGTGGGTCAGAAGTGGCTCTACGCATGAGTGCATTATATGAGGTGCTAATAAATTGCATTTTTGTGGATAAGTTGATAATAATTTATGAAGTTGTTCGTACTTTTTGCTTTCGATAGTCATCCAAATGCAATACGAACGAAAGCTTTTGAAGAATCAAACAACCGCTATGGTACTCGTGAATCCAATTGGTCTTTCGGCACATCACGGAGTCAGGCCACGCTTTGTCGCAAGTTTTTTGGCTTGGCTTTGGATTGTAGGCAGTAGCATTCGCTTTTTGCTGAGACCTATGCTATATTTCTGTATGTTTTTAATCATAACCCTGTCAGTATATTCTTTTAAAATTGATTTAAGTGAAGCTTTCTCGTTTCTTTCAAAGATTTTATGCCTCCTTCAGAAACGAATTTTTTTTAAAAACCATTATCGAATAAACTTCAGTTTTCACGAAAATATTATGTATGAAGATCAAGAATGGTGACGTTGGTGCTACGACAGTGAAATCTGTTTCGATGGTTCAGTTCTCAAATCAGTTACAATACATTCAACAGTTGAACAACAGCCATCTACAGGTCATAGATCGTATTTCGAATTCAAGTAGTATATTACGTTCGAACATTGTTGCAGACAAAACAATCCAATCAGTTGATTTCGCTCTCTACCGCAATCATGTCACTCACAAGTATAGTAATTCATATGAGAAACATTCAGCAAACAATACGGCTCACTCCAGTCACGATTATGTGATGACTTTAGAATCGTACCATTTACAACATACCAAAGCTCACTGATCACGATATTAATCCTAATCAACTGGGACTGAGTTGCTGTAACCATAGAGTTAATGAGGGCTGAGAAGAATGAAGTCAGAGACTTTCAGATGCTGATTGTCTACTCTGGACGTGACCGTATAATTGAGCAATCAATTAGCGATGATCTTGTGCAGAAATTCGATAGCATGGAGCGCATGGTAGGTTCTGCGATTTTCGATTAAGCACCATAAATGTTCACGTCATGAAGTTTTAATTCATCGTCTTGATCGAGGTATCATTGCGATAGCGATTTTAGGCGTATTTTCAACCGAGTGACGTGATTAATGAGTTTTCTGTTTTAAAAAAGTGTATTACTGAAATGTGAATTTATAGTATTTGAACATTGAGGAACATTGAAGACTGACTGATGAGTTGATTAAGAATTAGATAGAATTATTTGAGCTTATCAACTTCAATGTGTTATTGTCGAAAGTTTATAGATTTCTGAAGCGAAAACTGCTGAACCATCTATGTGTGAGCAATATTCCCAAAAGCTGAGTGCTGGTTCACAAAAAATAGCAGTTTGCTTCTCGAAAGAAGGACATCAACTGCAACGAAATCAGGCCCAGTTTTTGTCAGATGCAATTATGGATATGTTCGAGAATGCTGCCAGACAATCATAATATCTAATTTTCATGCAACGATTGACTGAACATGGTTCGTTAGCAGCATTCAGAGATGACTCGATTGCTCATCGCATCAGTTTGTGATGGGTTGTTCCAGTTGTTGCTGTTCCAACGCTCGGATGTTCCATTACCCCCCTTTAATGGCTTGAAAGGCCGTCATTAACTCCCCCCTTCCCGCTACAGTAATTTACTGTTTCTACGCACAACATCAGAAATAATTTCCCGATCCCCTCCATTACCCTTTGATACACCCAAATTGCCTAAAAATGGGTAATTTCCCTCTCCCCGTATGAGGTTCCTAGTTATAAACAGTAACGAATATCTGAATGCATCGGCCTGCTTGACGGCTTTTGCTGTTCAGTTTTTCATTGTCATAATTACTGGTGATTCATGAAAACGCAACTCGTTTTCAATCCTTTAATTTTGTTTCTCGTGCCACCGTATGTGATGATCATTACTGATCAGTTTGTCTGTTCCTGATCTGACTCAAATATTCGCATTTGTATGAAATTGATCGCATTGTTGTTTGTGTTGATCTGTTGTTGGTTTTTTCGCAATTTCTGCTAATTTTTATTTGATGTGCAAAAAATGCTGCAATTGAAAACTCATTCGAGAAACAACGCAAAATCATTCGCGTGCATTCCATTTTGTGTTTGCATAAAATTTATTACACTTCATCATTTACATTTCGAAAATTTTTCTCACTTTTTACCAAACGAATTCATAAGCGAACGGCATAGATCCATTTCATCATTCATTCGTCAATGTGTTGTTCAGCCATTATAATTCGTTCGTTCATTAGTCAAATGAAATTTCAATTTGTGTCTTAACTTTTTCATGCGTCCTTTGTCGTCTTCACGAAATGGCGCATCTACTAAGCGACATTACTGAAATCAGCACTTGTAAAGTTCAGTTAAGAGCTAATAACTGGTTACCATAGTATTTTTCTAACCGTACTGAGTGTTGAGTGCATAAGTACTGAGTACGACGTATGTCGTTCTAATAAATACTTTCTGTTCGCCGATCGCATGCTTGAAGTCAATGTTGCAGCATATTATTTATGTGTTCTGAATAGCAATCGAATGGTCACAATCATATTGTCATCTCAAATTGTTCAATGATTCAGACATAAAAAAGAACTCAGTTCGACTGCATTTTGCGTTTTTTGCCTTCATCCATTCTTTATGAACGTCTTTCCTGTTGCCGTCTGTTTGATGGTAGCAAAACATTTTTTTTCACTGTTGTTCATTCAAATTCAACTTGGTATTGGCCATAATCACTCGCCAATTCCCTACGCTTTCATCGAGGCATTTATCAAAATCATTTCCACTCAGTTATGCGAAAATACTTCGAATGCCATTCTGATGATGTTCGCTGGATGATGTACTTGCGTAATGCCCTCAAAATTTTTGTTGTCATTCATTATTCCTAATCAAAAGCAGAGCAATGAATTCTCAAGTGGTTCCGATAATGTCGGTTGGACCTGATATTCTTCGTTATGATAATGTGAATGAGCGAATACATTGTGTTCAAAGCCATTATTGAATGTGCAGGTTTATCTATCCATTATCAACGCTTTTGCATGCAGTCATCGGTTATTTCATATTCCATTAATGCTCGACACGTTCGTTTCTTGTTTTTCCACACTGTTTTCTAATCAGAATCTCGTTTAGCGCACGAGTGCCGTAATGCATGACGTTCGTTCACATCCGCTTGAATGTTCGATGAGGGACAAAATAAATTTACAGCACTCAGCGCTCGCTTTGAGCGGAACAATAGCTTCGATTCTATGTTCACGTCATCGTATCCTTTCGTCTTCAATGCATGACTTGTTCCGCTCGCTTTGAACATTTTCAGTGCAACATCACTCAACTTACTCATTTCACTTCATCACAACTACACACTTCACAATTAATACATAATTTGCTTGCTCGACTCTCACTATATAAAGTCTTCATTACTATTTGTTCATCATTAATAACAATGGCGGCTTGCAATTCAATTAATTGATTTTCACTCAAATACGTTCAAGGACAAACTATTGCATGTATGTTGAAAGTTCAGTGAGCAGAATATGAGGGCGAATCGTCGGTAATAAATTCACCAGAAAATGTTTGATATTGTACAGTACTGGTCGCGAACAGTACAAAAAAAATCAGCGAGGTCTCGGTAAAGATGTGCTGTGATTTGATTGTGTTGTTACGTTTTAATAAATGAAGGACTCTCTTTTTCGAATACATTCATTGGAATGTTTTTTTTTTTTGAACGAACTACTTCAAATCTCATCGAATGTTATTGGTAATTGATGCGTGTATCGAGATGAATGATTCACCGGTTGATTACGAGAGTAATTTGCAATGGAATGGTCAAGGAATTGTCAAACGACAAATGAGACGATAATGACGGTAATAATAGTGTCTTCAACGTGCACCTTTTAATGACAAGTACTTGACTCGCGAAAATCAGCGAAATGTAATCCACATGAATGTACACTATTTTCACATCAGTTTACAGCCGTTCTCATAATTTTCTCATTCATCCATGAAAGCAAAGTTTTCAATAATTCAATGAGAACCTGATTGATCACTTCTCCAAAATAGATACCTTTCATTCAGTGTGATGTCTGCCCTGAAACAATGTGGGTAGGCAACTTGTGATTATTGAATCAAGCAAGTGATTGTCGCAAAGAATGCATTGCATCTTTGATGTTCGGTATAGCAAGCAGTCTTTATTCAGCAAATTCCCATTTCGTTGAGTGCTCTGCAAAAGAGAGTTCATACAGATTACGATTCTTTCTGTTCATATCTTGCCTGAATATGACTGTACAATTTCATAGTCTTCAAATTAGATTCGTTTGTTGCAAGATCGTTATTCCATCAAAATCGAACTTTCAGACTCGATGAAAGTATTCAGAAATTAAAGCAAAAAGCACTGAAAATTTTTAGTGAATAATGGTAAATGACATGAAATTAATCCTGCCCAAGCCAACACTTTATTAATCACATCGAAACAATGGAAGCGGTATTTGTCGCTTCCATTGCTTTTTCTTTCTTATGGTCAATGAAAAGTTGGTTGAAAAGATCGTTAAAAAAAGTTTAATAGTTTGAATTGCTCATTCCTCTAATTTTCATTAAGGCATTCCTTTGAAAGATTCATCAAAACTTTTCAGCGATATCAAGAGATTGTTTTCGCGTAAATTTAATTGCACACAAAGAATGAATTAATGCACTTTGGGTTGAACGTTTATAGTAGTATTCTACTTCAAAACTGCATCAAAAATGGAGTACTTTCACTGAATGATATTCGTCAGTGAACACTCTTCATCCAGTGTAGTTAATTTGTTCGCTCATTTTCATGATTCTCATCTGGTGACGTTGTTGTTTTGCATTATCTTTTGACCTCATTCTTAGAGCAAATGTACGCCTTAACCATGAACAGCAATATTTATGTTCATGCTTCATGGCAATATTTTATGCACAATAAAGCCTAAGCCTTGTCACTGAACAAGATTTTCAAATTTTCTATCCGTTGAACTGCTTCATTCTAGTCCATCGATGAGTCACTCAATTCTGTCCGAAATCAATTTGCACGAACAGAATAAAGAACAGAATAAAGCAAAGCAAAGCAAACTGATCAATCAGAATAAAATCATTTTAGTATGTTTTCAGTTTTGAATGCTCTTCGGTTATCTTGAAAAAATTGTTTCATTAACGCGCGCAATGATTTATTCCATTGATGCGGTCATGGTTGGCGTAAAAATGGGTAACTCATCAGTGGCATAGAGTGCGAAAAAGAAGGTGAAGCAGTCATAGTAAAACAGTTCAGTTGAATGGATCAGCATGAATAGGATTCGTGAGCACACGGCTGATTGCGATTGACAAATCACTGTGTTTATGTAATCAATATCATGATTACTTCATGCCCTAATTAATTTAAAAGATTATTATGAATGAATTCGTCGATGCACTTCAGTGTATTCGCCATTCAACATGGTTACTATGGATTACCGACAATTCTGTGCAATTAAGCTTATGGTAAGTGAGTGCAGTGCTCTTTCATTTCAACGCTATTTGTTTTTAATATGATCCATCATTGGTATGTTGGGTATGTTCACTTCATGTCGTCTAATTAAACCAAAAACGTAGTTCTGTGTCTTCGGATCTTTCGTAATTAAGGTTTGGAAGGAGCAAAGTAAGTCAAGTTTCTGGTTGGCGCATTCTTAGCGACATGCATCAAGTATTACTGATTGAAATAGTGATTTATGTGTACTCATATAATGCGTTATACCTCCTATCATGCACATTATGATGGTTCTTCCTTCAATGTGTTCATGATAGTGTGAATAAATCAAAAATCATTATTTACTCTAAAATATGTCGAAAGTTCAAACTTCTCATGTATTCAGCGCGTTTTTCTGGTAGCACCTCGAAGCTGAATTAATTTGATTCATAAATATCAATGTGCATGAATGTTCAACACCGAATATTTTTCTTACCTTTTCATAATATCGCCACTGTCAGATAAAGACTACTATATAGTTTTTATCAAATATGATGCATTCGCCTCATTGCTATCGACAGTCCCCACTAGTGTTCAGTCCCTGAGAAACAATTTCGAAACCACAATTCTGTTGCCAATTATTCGTGAGTTGTTAGATTTTTGCTGTTGATCTTTTTATTTTGGGTTCAAACGCCAGCAATTCGGTCAAAATTTATTACTCAGGCATACCTCGACTTCCATCGTAATTATTTTCAGAGACACTGACGTAAGTTGAGCGACGGCAAATGTCGAATAAGGCTCTTGTGAACCGCTATTAACCATTGAGTTTCATGTTGGTGATTTTGTGTGAATGATTGAGGAGGCATATTAGGCTCATTTCATTTCTAAAAATATCACTTCTGTATCGAATGACTTTGCTTCTTTATAAAAAAAATTCTAGTTGAGTTTAGAACAGTCTAGCTCGGTATGGAAAGATCATTCAATGAATCGGATCAATTGTTCAGATCCTACTTTCGCATGTTCAAACGCTACTTTACCCGACTCTCGCTATTTTTGGCTGTTATTCTGATCAATGAATCTTTTTCAAGCTGTTTCATATGGAGAAAATGTTTTCAAATAATTTATCTCGAAACTGGAGCGACGTAACTTCGCGACTGACATAAGTCGAGGCGAACTTGTATAATGTATTAGGTCTGGCAGAAAGGTTCGCGGAATTATGCTTTAAGAGTTCAAGTTTGGTCATTCGAGCAGAAAGGCGACGGCTAACATCAAAAAAGCATTTGGTGAGGGGACCACTTTCGAATCGACTGCTGGGAATTGGTTCAAGAAGTTCGGTGACGGAGAAATGAACTTCGGAGACAACCCGAGGTCGGGTCGCCTCCCAGACTTGAGCAACGACGAATTGAAGGAGGTGATGGAGTCGAACCTCACTCAACCTCAAAAACAGATGGCAGACAAACTTGAAGTTAGTCGAAGAACTATCTCAACCCAACTACAGCAGATTGGTAAGGTCAAGAAGTTGGATCGGTGGGTTTCACACGAGTTGGACAAAGCGAAGCAATTCTGACCTTTGAAAATTTGTTTTTCGGTGCCGCTCAGAAACAACAATGATCCATTTTTTGATCGAATTTTCGAAACTGCTGATGAAAAGTGGATTGACTACGATAATCGACGAAGGTCAACTCAATGCCTGGGCGTTGGTGAGCCACCAAAAATGATGCCCAAACCAAAACTGCACCCTCAAAAAATCGTGCTCATCGTTTTCTGGTGATCCATTGCTGCATTGGTGGTGTGATCCATTTCGAATTCCTTGAGAGTGAGCAATTAACAATTAACGTCGAATAATACTCTCATAAACTTGAAATTGTAACGGATCAGATGTTGAGAATGAGGTCAGCACTGTGGCCCGATCTTTTTGCCATACCACACGAATGATGTTGCAAAAATTCAGCAATTGGATTTCGAGGTCCTGCCTCATACGCCTTACTCTCCAGACCTCTCGCCAAAAAATTATCATCTATTCAAAAACCTGGAACTTTGTTGGCGTGGCAAAAACATCCCTAATCGGACTCTACTAAAACTTAACGTCCGTCGATTTTTGGATTCTAGGGATCCCTGTTTCTACACGATGCTACACGAACGGATGCCCTGGTTTCCCATTGGCAACATTGTGTAGAGGCGAACGTTCGTATTTCGAAGAAACATGCTGACTTTGAGTCGAATTATGAAACTTTAAAATTTCGGGTCTAACTGCCCCACAACTTTTTGCCACACCTAATAATTAATGCCTACTGCACAGCGAAATTCCTATGATTAGTCACATTTTTAGTTGTGAAAGCGAACTGTTGGCTTGCCTAAGTGTCATGATAATGTGGATTGATAATTGCGATGTGGAAATACTGTAGTGACAGTCGATCACACGAAAACTCTCACAAGACTAAATGCGTGAGAAAAATATTCCCAGCTTTACTGCTGCCTATTGACTATAGTAAAGTATGATGTTGGCCTGCTTTCAGTAAGTGATCGTATGCATGTGGACATTCACTCCACCTAAGAAAGAAAAACGGAATGCAAAGTGCGCTTGAGTTAGCTATCTTATGGTCTAAAATGATGAACTTCATAGGTTGTAGCAATACTTTTTGTCAACATTTATGCAGTTCAGTTGCATTTTATGAGAATGCCACGTTGTTTGCAATGTGAAAGTTGAATGGGAACAGTGTTATCATTAGAACTGCCTCGAAGCTTTTCCTCATTTTACAATTTCTCTTCATCACAACCAATTGTTCATCTCAACAGCTTTCGACGGGCACACCATCATAATGGCTCTTTTGCGTTTAAGGAGCAAATTTCATTTATTTAAGGAGCAAATTTCAAAGCAAACTCTTGCGTAGTTTCGTTTGCAATTTCCTGTTCATTTCCGAGACTTTCCAATTTCTCTGTTCATTGCAAGGAATTCCGTTTGACTATTCCAACAATGAGTTGGTTCACACACTATTTTCTCAGCTGTTCAAAAATGAGTTTTTTCACCACCACTGCTCTTTCCATCGCCTGATATGTTCTACTTCTGGATTTAAACACAAATTCCGATTCGTAAGGTGACATTCACGAGAAGATTTGACGAACATTTTTATATGCGAAATCTGACAGATTCTAATAGTAAATTAACATCGATCTATAATCGTTAGCGTGGATTCTGCGATCGAGTCCATCACATAATTGAATTGACGATGTTCGCATTTGCGTCATTGCTGTCTACTCAGCTATGCAAATGACCAGTAATTGAATCAGTGAACAACGATATTTATTGGCTTCTATCGACTTCGGATGAGTTCGTCCAACACAAAAAATCTTGTAACTCATAATCTACCGCACATTGTGCTTACTGGAAATCAGCGAATTGTACGTCTGAAAGAGAAATCAGTCGTTGTCAGTATAGTCAGAAGTCATGTGTCACTAATGACTCAACATTTTAGGTCCTATTGTGTACATAAAGGCAAATTTTGTTCAACGCCATCTCCATTCGAGGCGGTTTTGCCATAACACTGTTAGGGAGCGACCTCAGACAAATACGGCAGAAATGAGGTATATTGTAATGCAGTCCTACAAGTGTCTTTCAACAGTGTGCTCACCTAGTAAATTGCCGCTATATCGCCTTCTGTGTGGTTTTCGGGTGGGGCTAGGGAAAATTATCATTAATTTGAAAAAGTAAGACAACCCCCGTTATTAAAAGTGTAATCATCACGAGAAAACGGTCCATAAAATCACAGAAGTGCTCACGCGAAAACGCACTTCAGCTTAATTGAAGTTCGAAGACAAGCCAAGCGTTATTGTTGAATTTTTTTTTTGCAATGAAGTGGTTTTGTCAAGACGGAAAAACATCGTTAAGCATCGTTCGAGGAGATCTTATTGAGGAAATGGGGAAGCGCTGTCATCGTCGTCAAGACAAGTTGTGTTGCATCTGAACTGTCTATCATTCTTATTGAGAGACAATTATCAAACTGAACAATCATCAGCTTCAAATATCTAACAAACGAGCTTGGTCGAATGAATCTTGTCAGTAGGTAGTAGTCGACTTCTAGATATGCTCATCTATTTCTGATCACATTCCACTTTGCTCGTTTTTCTTTTCTAGTATTGCCTTGCATATCCTTAGCCTTACATCATACATCGAAATTAACTCATTTTGGCTTCAAAAGACGCGTTCACAAAAACGAAGTTGCCTTAAGCTTTCAGAAGAAGATTTTTTAAGCTCTCATTATGTGGCCGATATGCACGCGAATACTCGTTTAATAAACATTTGAGGCGGAATTTTTATTCAGTTTACATTGTTCTTCTTTAAATCTGTCTTGTTCTAATGGAATGTCTATGAGAGAATAAACATCACTTTCTAATGATTTTTCGAGAGAACTTTTCAATGTTGAACTTATCACGCCATTGAGGCATTTGTATGCTGATGCAAAAAATCAGTCATATTCAGTTTGTTTTCACGCGTTGCAGGAGACCACTCTGCACAAACAAATCACTGCATATATTCCACATCACCTCTCTTTTTAACCGTCCCATTTGAGGTGTGCAAGCATTCGACTGTGATAACATTCATAAGCGAAATGAAATGTGCAAAAGTTCTCTATGTCGTTCACAGTTATGAAATCGCGTTGAATCGAGAGTACTTGCCCGTTGATTGGTATTTGCCAGAATGTCGGTCTCGATGATGATTGTTTTTGTCAAGAATTTGACTTGAAATCAAACACCTTCTCACATCAATGATGGAACGAAAGTTGCATTCGGTCGGAATTCGACTGAACACGCCTAAAAAGGTCTTGAAATTTTCAACCGACCTCCAGATTGTTCGACTGGAATCCGATTGAATAGTTCCGAAAATCACTGAGTTTCGGTAATTAACCAAATCGAAAAAAATTTCAAGCGGAAAATCCTGTCTGTCACCATATTTACTACTCCGTATGGTATTGTTTTGTCATGATGACAGAGAATATAATCCAAGTTGTATTCTGAAAGGGTTGACTGACGTTGCCTCAGTTGGTGGTCATTGAAGTGAGGTGGACAGAACTCGGAAGGAGCATCGGAATGAATAAGGTGACTCCATAACAATAGTCAAACCATCCGTTAACTCATTATATACGTCTATTATGTCGTTAAATATTCAACAGTTGCCTATTGAAATTGTATCGAAAACTTTAATATTGACACTGCTCTAATGCAGCGAACAGAACAAATCGATTTTTGAAATGAGCAGTCCATCGTATTCATTTCAAAAGGAGGTTGTCACGTCTCTGCAATGAATGCTTCCTCGCTTACTTCTGAATTGCCCGTCATGAGGTCGCGTTCGCAGTCGAGATTACTTGCCCTTTGATTGATATTTGTCAGAATGTCGGTCTCGAAGATGATTGTTTTCGACAAGAATTTAGTTCAGCCTTTCACCTTTATTCATCTCATCAAGGACATGAGCATAGTCCCATCAAGGATATGAGTATGTGGTGCCTTAATTTTATCGATAGTAATGCTCACATCATATCCCAGTTAATTCCTTCAAATTGATTGATGAAATATTTTAAGTTGTCTCCAACGCCAGATCGGTAAAGCGTTGCCACAATGAGACAGCTATTACATCAATCATTAGCGAACGAGTCCGTTCATTAATATTGGTGACATAAAAGAAGTAGGCGGCACTGAAGAAGGCATGGATAACACCTGACACGCACTGCTTCGATCAAGCAATTTCCATTATTATCTCATGTGTGTGCTCACTGAAATATCATTTTGATAGGGCAGTGGAATTCTCATTTTCATCTTATTGGACGGCACCTTTGAAACTATTGTTACCGTGTTCATTGATAGACCTTCTGCGCTTCGTAGGCCGCACTGAAAGTCAATGTTTCAGAAGAGTCATATTTATGGGAACTGCATGAAAGCAATTTGATGAAGAAATATTCCGAAAAAGGGAGCAGAATAATAGGAAAACCAAAGATGTCAATGGCTTTTAGGTGTTTTGGGATCTATTTGAGTATTCAGGTTTTTAAAGGAGCAGTGAAAGTTTTATTATCATAATAATGATGACATCTGAATCATCGCTTTTCAGTGGGCTTTGCTCATATCACATCAATAGGTAAATCAACGAAGGAAACGTTTTGCTTTCTCAGAAGCATCAGATGACTCGAATGGTTTACGTTTTCTGTTTACTCAAGTTACATTCGAGAAACTTTGGCCATGCTCTACCACGCTTCTAGGCTATGTGGATTACGAACGTGATTAAGTAGATATTATTCTTTCAACATCGTTTTGCGTCAATTCGTCATTAATCAGTTTTCATGTCTGTTGACCTTGTTTGCTTTATAGCGCAACTAGAAAATGTTCTAAATTCATCGCTATTCACTGTGTTCGCTTTTTATCTTATTCCTTTTTGTTTTTCGCTTTTATTCGTTTCATTTCCATGCAATATTTCCAGCCAGTTGAGTGTTTTTGTTTTGAATACGATTGAAATCAATACGGATCTTTGTTTCATCAGTATTTGAATTTAACGAAATAATTTTTCAAATTGTTTTATAAAGTTCGTTCAATCAGTTCAATAAAATTTCTTCGAATTTATTAGTTTCTCAACGTTAGCAACAAACTCGAAGCTAGTGCTCATACTTCATTCGATGGACTCGACTACAACCGTAAAACAATTACTAGTGATCAGCTCAGAGTCGCAAGATGCGTCATACACAGTTCCAACAATTAATGGCTATTCATCTTCATCCCATCAGGTATGATCACCTCTATATTTTCCATGCATGCATAATCTCTACATTCAATCACTCAACAGCAGCTTGTAATTTTATGCAGAATTTTATCGATATCGTGAACATATATCTACCTTATACTTCAAACAATATTTATTTATCTAAAGTCATTCTGATGACCACATAAAACGTTGCAGATTCGACAAACCACATTTCTATTGCTCAAGCACTATAATCACTCTTTATTTGATTCAACTGAAATTTTGAACATTTTTCCTTATATTAAGCAGTAATTTGGATGAAACTGAAATAGTTCGTGTGCAAATCGTACATACAAACGTTGAAATTGACTATCGCCGATTTCGACGTGCTTTCAAGTAATGAAATACGTCAGATGATTGAGTCAGATTTATCATTAAAATCTATGGTGAGAATTCCTGCTCGAGAAAGTAGCGAACAACTCGAAATTATGAATCATCAGATGCAGAGAAATGGAATTCAAGAAGTGCTTGAAGCTGTTCGTGTAATTCTCATGTGATTTTTGGTGCTTTGGTGATTACCATATGACAACAAATACAGCTGAATTAATTATTTGCTATTGCAATTTATAATGTACATAACCGACGTAAACAACTATCCAATCGAGCATCCGTCCATATAAAATTCTAATCCGTTATTTGGTAGTTTCATTATCTGAGAGCCATTGATCAAACCTAAATTCTGATATTGACGAACAATTTCATGAATTTTGAAATCTTTTTGAGTTTTACATTTGGACAAATCTTACATTTAACAATTTCTAGACATTTTTACTGTCTATATAATGATCTAATTGAGGTAGAAATAATCGACGACTTACGATGAATATTTCTAAAAAAACTTTCATTCTTAAAAGCAACCGAACGTCGCTATAAAGATATCCAATAATCTTATTATTTCAATGAGATTTCGTCAAACGAATGTTCTTCAATAGCACATCTCATGATAAAGGTGCGGATTTGTGTCAGTATGATAGCAAGTCAACTCAATCACTATTATCTGAACGTCTTTCATAAGCGCCTCGTCTGCAATTTTCCATTCAGATAACCCGAAAATGTGGTGCTCGACGTAGAAGCATGAATTTTTGTGGTAGTTGCCAACCATGATCAAACCTACGATCAAATTTAACTGATGACAAGAACGACGAATATCTCAGTTGCCGTCATAAGTCAGCTTACTCAAAGGAGGGGGGGGGGGGCTGATAAAATAGTGCTGTCTGTTCGAGAATCAAGTCCACTCAAGAGCAGTCAGTCATAACAATGCGAAATGACTATGATAGCAGAAACAAACATAATAATGATGTCAATATGTTCATGCTTACAACACCATAACAATCGCTATGATCAACAACAACCTGGATTCCAGGTAATCCAGGTTGTTGTTGGATTGGCCAGGCTATCAAACGTCTGGCCACAATGCTCGCGTTTCCGTGCGCATTGTTTTAGCCTCAATTTACGCCACCTCGCTGGCTAGTTGAGCAAGCCAACCGAACGCAACCGAGTAAATAATTAGTCGCCGTGAATACTTTGCATAATTAAACGCAGTCAAATACCAATTCAATAAATAATCAATACTCTAATAAAATAAATATTCCGCCGATCGCTCACTGCGATTGACGAAACAATCACTCGATGTCCAAGTAATAGTTAATAATCGTGATCAACAACAACAGCAATAATATTAATAATCATAATAATAACAGGAATATCTACATCAAGTTTCTTTCAATTTCATCTGATGTTGATTTCGGTACTTGTAAGGTGTAGTCGGTCACTCAATTAATACCAACATACACGCAATGCACTTCTAATAATTCATCGGTCATCTTACCATTCGTGATAAACGTCTCGATCAACCACCTGCTCGATCTTTTCATTTCCACCTCAACTAAGTTTTAGTCACTCAATTGTCTCATATTACTCATTAAACTGACACAGCTGGTTCGTGCACTTACCGTCGTTTTTTTCGATTCAATTTCAACGCTTGATTCGTTTGAATTTTCATTTTAATTCCACCACCGCATGCTTTGACACCTCTTCCTCACAGTGTTATCCTGTCCTTGTCACTATTCAAACGTAATGCACCCACTCATTTGCACTTTCAGACTTGCACATCAATTTCCGTCTCAATATGAACTCATATCACTGCATTTGTTTTAAGCGTCTTCTTTCGCATGTCAAATGAAATTATAATAGGTGAAATTTGTTAGGTTTGAACAAGATGTCGTTTCACGAATTGATGAAAGCCTTCAGGTGCTTGCCCAATAACTAATTAGGCATTTTAATCAAACAATATTCGGTGAAATATGCATCTAAAAACCGACTGTAAAACCACAAGAATGCTTTATATTCTCCAGACCAACTTGAACATCAAGTAGATCCTTCCAAGCAATGATTAGCCTCTGTTATACACTCTAAATGAGCGAGAATGCTCTGCTGATTTTAAAAAATTGTTTGTTTTCACATCTAATATTTGATAGTAATTACTCAAGAACTTGTCGTTAGCTGATATTCTATTTCTGCATAAACATGTCATTAAGGTATTTTGCTTTTCGAAACTAATTTTATTGATGAAAGTCGTCATGATAACCGCAAGAGACCTGCATTAATTTATTCATTATTTTATCGCGTCATGCATTAGTTTCCTTCATGTTCACGATGTTGTTTGCTCACGCATCAATTATTTATCGATTCATCAAACGTTATCTATTTGGATAAATTTAAGTTAATGGTTTCGGATCGATTAGCATTCAGGTAAAAAAAATTGCTGGCCTCTCTTCCATTGTTTTCATTTTCATAAGTGAATCATTTGCCTGCCGGGTAATTTTTTGTCGTCAATCAATGTAATCGATACAATATAAGTATCATGAAATATGATCAGAAGAACATGATGTTTAAACTGCTCGTAATGGCTGCTCGTCAGCGTTCTCTCGTGTTGTCTTCTGAAGGCTTAGTAGAGCAACTAGAACTCAATTCGGTGCATTTATTGTTCACAGAAAACAAACCAATAGCTATGTATTCATTTGATTCCATACGTAGTATGATGTTACAATAATTTCACAGCTGTGCACCTGTAAATTACAAAGGATTGCAAAACCTCACAGATTATTGCACCGTTTGTGCAGAAATCATACTGCTGATCACTAGGTTTCTTCGCAGAATTCAGACCAACTGCATTGTTGTAGTCAGGTTGATGATGCAGGAGAAGCAGCTAACTGGTAATCTCTGACCACCTTTTATGAAAACTTTCTCATGATTCGGCTCGTTTCGTTCGGTCATATGAGTTTTTCGCTCTAATGAGCACGAATTTTCATTCAACGAAGGAGGGATGTCTATTGAGGGATGAAGCATTTCAATTCACTTGCTCCCTCGAGTCATTAGTACCAACCATGACTGCAGCACTTTCGAAGCGACGCGCAACACATCTCGTAATGTTATTAGTACTAATATTAGTTCGTTCCTCACTGTCTTTATTCAGTCAGCTGCTTTCCGTTTAAACGATGAGTCATCTGGCTTTGGTTAAGCTTTTAGACATATGATATCAGAACTAATCTAGCAAGATCCACCAATACCGTCATATTTTCATTCTCAGCCATCCATTTGATCATTATCGACAATTCAGAAATCCTGCACGTCATCTCTTATTCATTAGAATGTGTACAAATAATTGTAGCATGGCAACGTTTTAGTTCAATACTTCAATTTTTAATGGGCGTCGTTAATGCAAAAATAATTATTATAATCACCTGTGGACAATCAACTATTAGGACAGTTATAATAAGAAATAATTATTATAATCAGCTATTAGGACAATTTGCGAAAGTATGTGAATTTTTCATCCCGTATCCTTCCACATGATCAGCACGCTACGGTAATTATTTGACCTATTTTTCTGAACACGATGCACTGCTAACCACTGAAAACAAAGAGGATAGGCCGCGCTGACGATCTTTAGTCTAGGCTTCAATTGAATTATGGTTGAAGCCCAACTCTTCTCTCAGAGTCGAAGAAGAAGAACAAATTTTTGTCTTAAAGGTCTTCACATTATTGGAACATAAGTATTTCACTATTAATTACTTGTTGAAATTTTATCTTGTTGATTTGCTGAATAAATAGATGAAATTTATTATTAATTCAATTACGATGCGTTGAAACGGATGCATGTAAGATATTCACACTAATCATTCAGTCGCACATGAATGTTTTCCTCCATCAACCGATCACTATTGTTGTAATAACGCTCTCAGAAACCAAGTTTTCAGAGCCCTTTCAAATTGTTCTACTTTATCTGAGAATCATTCCAGCTGCTTCCCGTGTCGTCGTTCAGAAACGAAACAGCATCTGCTTCATTCAATTGTTTAATTGCATGAACAACAGTGTGAGAACCACTTTCGATTGATTGCTTTGCACTCATTCGTATTGCTCTTAATCATCCAACGATTTTATTCATTACAGTTTGTACCGGAGAAGATATTTCCGTGAACAAAATCGTCTCAAATCCTGAATTTCGCCTGATAACTTCATTTGTCAGAGCGGAATACGGATGTTGGTTTCCTATGGCTGATTGCGTATCAGAATGACGCAATTAATGACTCGATATGCCACGTACATATTTCAGATATCTGTCACATCGGTTGACGCAACAAATAAATCGTTAGTCTCACTCTTCGAGATATTCACCAATCGTGTTCTCCAGCAAATTCAACAGATGATATCGTATCTGCTGAACGGATACCTGACCGCGATATGTGTTGTCATGGGTGTTATTTTGAATATCCTTTGCATATTCGTCTTTTTGCGATATCGACGCGGTAGCACACCAGTGATACAGTACTATTTAGTGAGTGCTTTTCATTGAATGGTCGTTGACTTCTGAGAGTTGATTGTTTCGATGATAGGATACAGAAACGTTTAATCACGAAACTCTTACTGCTTCTGACACATTTGGACGAGTATTTCATTGACATGTTTCTTCGATGAATTAGTTTATACGCATTTCATTCTGCATTTTTGCACGTCATTCTTTATGCCTTAAGCAGAGAGCCTATTTTTTGCGTCAACTCTTATTCATTTATTGAATTCTGCTAGTTCGAATGAGACAGAAAACCTGGGCTACTTCGAAGGAAGAAATTTTTGATACAATTCGGAAAGCATTAAGTTGAATAATTTCATGAGAACAGTCAAGACCAAGATGCAAACAACAAGCTTATTATGACGTTAAGTTGCATTACCTATCGCATTTCGCACAATCCCTGATGAACAAACGTTTTGAAATAGCACATTTAACGATTCACTCCATCTTCATGCTGACGAAACGAACTATCAGATGAATGTTCCATATCGAATCAATAATTTTGCAGTATTCGATCAAAAGTGATTATTCTAGTGAGCAAGTTTTCAATTATTCTTAAAGTGAATAAAATTCCTTATGGATCGGAGCGTTCAATTCGCTTGAATTAATGAAGCCTACAATCGACTGCTGAAATTCATCCAAATTGAATAAATTCCTGTGTTATCGGCCACTGTTTCACCAGTGTTAAACAACAATTCAATTTCAGGTAACATTAACAATTTGGCAAACAGCTTTGCTATGTAATGCATTTTTGTTGTATTCGCTTCCCACACTGATTTACGGGCGTGTGGTAGCAACCGGATATTACGTTTACTTATATCCATTCGTGTATGCACTTGCGAACACGACGCATACGGGTTCGGTATGGGTTGTCTTGACGTTGACCGTTGATCGATATCTAGCTCTGTGTAGACCGCTCACGCATCGTGCCATTGGAAAACGAAGGTATCATAGTATTTCACCTTTAGCGCTTTCAGCATTTCAATAGCCGTCAATGAAGCAATGCACAGTGTCATCAAAAATGGTCAACTTCAGCTTTGACATATGCCTAAATGATTCATTTGTATCATCTTTCGAATTTTAGAAGTTGCGTTTGAGTGACCAGTTGAATTCAAGTTTTCGTTCAATCACTATGGGCCATCGTCAAAGAACCTGGCCACAGATTTCTTGAACATTTACGCGATGCGTCGCAGTTGAACGTAGACATATAATATTCAGTTGTGAGCAAATAAGAACATCAACAAGTTCGATGAAGACGGTGTCATTTTATGCACTAATTCTATACACTAATTCATACACAAAATCTCAACTGAGTTCTCAAAATTCTCAAGGCAATCAATTTACGATTGTTTCATTTGTTATTCCTGTTGAAAAATCTCAAAAATTCTCAACCCACAAATTCTCAAATCACTTATGACCTATTAAGTGAACTATTACTGAAAACTGATTCCGAACCATCAGCTTAACATGAATATTTCGGATAAGATGAGATAAATCTTCATAAAATGTAGTGATCTCTGGTTTAAAGTGCATGCTTCCATCAATAACCTTGGAAAACGATGCTCACTTGTGGATTCATCCCACGAGTGTTCCACTTATCTGAATGCTTAAATAATGCATTCATTAATAAGATGTTTATGCAACACAATTTTCGATGAGTCTTTTCATTTTAGTGAGCATAAGAATTTAACTATCAGTGGAGAATTTTTAATAAATATTTTGTCAGCAATTACTCAACTCATTTTTCGTCAAGCATTTACACTTACATTCCATCTTGCGTTTTTATGGAAGAAATGCGTCAATAGTTACGAGTATTCATGATTAAAAATAAATCTTTCATATCAGTATTTCGAATAAACATCTGAATTATTTTTATATGAGTCAATTTCAAGCACATTCAATGAGTTAGTTTGAAATGATCAATTGCAGTCGTGTGAAACGTTTGATGATCGCTGTTTCTATATTGGCCGTTATCTTCTCGGCGCCAAGATTTTTTGAAGTTCATGTTATCGAACATTGTGTCATTGATCCGCAAAATGCAACTGACGTTTTGTGCATGCCAGCGATTAGTCGTACTAAACTACCTGAGGTACATTCAGACATTTTTTTAACCTTTCCATTCTGCTTGCAACAAAAATTTGTCGACGTCAGCGATGCTCGTTTCGTTTGCAAGATCTTAGAAATGCGTTGAGTCATGTGGCGGCGGTTCACGAAGGAAATTTTCGTCGCCGAGGAATCGGTTTTCGCAATCCTTTTTTGTGATCGGAAACGATCTTCATTTGGAACGTTTGGATGATTCATTGGTAAGAGATGTTCGTGGAAACATCGAGTCTCGTGAAATGTGATACACTCCGATGAACTTTTCATGGCCTATGACCAAATGACATCAGCAATGCCGCTAAAGCGAAATGGCGTTCGCATATTTTTTTAGCTTACCTGTTCTTCTACACATCCATAGTTTACAATGGGCCGTACAAGAGGGATCTCTGAGATGTCTTCGTTTCTGAAATTTTCTCAGGGTCGGATATTGTGAGAAAGTGAATATGTCACATCATTATTATCACCCTCATGACGTTATTATCACTATCCCTATTATTATCATTGCCATCATTCTGTTCGATCAGCAGCATGTTCAGTAAACCTTATCCTCATGCAAATTTAATCCGGTATAGTCTTTTTGAGCAATCTATCTGAATACTCACTTGGAACTTCAGTATTTAAAGCAGGAAATTGTTTTCGGTCAGTCGAGAATTTGAGGAGCGAAGACTTCTCAAATTTGAGAGGTGATACCTGAGAGGTTTGATTCCAAAATATATAATTAGGTTTGATTCCAAAATCGTCTGAAATTCTCTGCCCAACCTCAACCACTCCAGCAAATTTCACGTTTAACTGTTTCCAGATATTCTATGATGTTCAGTCCGGGTCAGTATCTCGTCCTTTCACCTGCTCCATCTGGCCGTACTGCTCTAATTGTTGTTATTATTATTATTCAAACACATAGCAGTGAATATCACACATGCAACACTAACATAGTGCATTTGCAGAATCATACCTACTGGAGTGTTTACCACATTATACTCGCAATGTTATTCGTTACGTTGGTACCTTGTGTGCTACTTTTCTGGCTTACGCTCACCATATCGATGGCTTTAAGAAGAGCTATTATGAAGAGAAAGACTCTGTGTGCACCAAATGCGGATCTTGATGGACGAAATAAAAATAATGTTCCATCCCGGTATGGATAGCAATTTGCGTACGTTCAGAAATATCAGCTCTTGATTCAATACATCGCAGTTATTGTTGTTGATCCCATAAACTTGAGGGGCGTCCATCCAAGCAGCAACCTCCTTATTGTCAGAATGATTCACATCAAAATACACATGAATTATTGGCGTCCTCATTGGAACTTTCATCATTGCATACAAATTTTTGAACATATTCACATGATCATGTGAATGTGTTTAGAAAACTCACGCATGCTAACTGAAAATTAGTTAGCATGATTAATCTTCTGGTCTCGTTGTATCCAGTCCAGTAGATTCGTAGTCTAAAAATTCATTCGAAAATTCGCATAGCGAAATGAACAAATTTCCGTGTGAAGAGTTAGCTCAATATTACATCTCGCATGTTTTGTTGGGCACGTTTACGCTTACCTTAATAGGAATCCAAAACTGGAGACGCCCTAAGTTTTACACCCAGAATGAGATGCATAAACGTGTGCAGTAGGTGAAGTAGTGTCATATTTCAAGATTGACAATATTTGAGGGCGTGTAGCTGGTAATTGTGCATATATTTTGCGGTCTTTCAATATTACTGTGAATGTTTTTTAGAAAAGAGCACAAATCGAATATAATGCTAGTCCTGGTTATAGCTAAATTTCTTTTCTCAGATATTCTTCCCACTGTTGCCGACGTTCTGGAGCATGTGAGTTTTATTTTCGTTTTGTTCAATAGTGGAAATAAACAGTAGAAAAAGTAGAAACAAACGGTAAAAATAAACAGTAAAACAGTTTTGTTGAACAGTAGAAATAAATCCCTTGTTATGAGCGCTTGAAGTCATCATGTGGATATGCCGTTGCTGAATGCCCAACGGATATCTTTACAACGGAAAGTTATTCATTATCACCGAAAGATGATGTGTTTTTTTGCAATTCAGTGAAGCATCTACTATTAGAGCAGATTAAAAGAAAAGTTGAACTGTTAGTTTTCAGTTCAATTAATTTCATGCCCGCCCACCTGTCAGTGGGATTGTATCGATGGAAATGCGTTAGAGGATATATATACTTTAAGGGTTTCCTCTTGCGGATACTAGTGCTATCCGTCCAGTAAAGCGCATGCATTCGCTAGATGTTGAGAGTGATGAGTGATTATCAAAGTAAATTTGTTGTAATTTTAGATTGTTGGTGATTACGTCTTTATGACCTCATCATTGGCAACACTATTCGTAGACTTCAGCAATTTCTTATTGGTCTTGAATTGTTCTACCAATTTCTGGGTATTCATTATTTGGGGAAAGAGATTCAGACGGTCGTGTAGACAGATGTTTATAAGCACTGAATGCGGTCGTATTCTATTCAAAGGGGCACAACTTGGACATGGGCAGGTAATGAATTGCTTTAGAGTGAGGTTTATTGCCAGCGACGGTTGAGATGATTACAGCAAATGCTGGTTATTTGTTTAGAGACTTGTTGATTTTGCAGGAAAGTAACTGTCTATGAAAGATTTCCTAATGAATGAATGCTTGACTTTTTTAAAGAAGTGAAGTGTTCTTCTCGAGATTAGAGAATATCCGCTATTGAGTTCGAAAGTTTTTGAACCTTCCAAATTGTTATCTTTCGAACATTTTTGCAACAGCTCTCCAGTTTTCGTTTTGGAAAATCATTGAAGAGATGAATAAGCTGCCGAGGGATGTAAAAAATCTGCTAAAACAAGCAAAACAATTATTTCAAATGAGGTATTGTTAAGATTTACCAATGAATTTGATTACCTTTAGGAGGTGATTACAACTTGTAATCCACAGTCAAGTTATACAACGATGATGAACACTTGTGCTAAATGGACTGAATTGTATAGGAAAGGAAGTAGTGGAAATACAGGCAATTTATTCCGAAGAAGGTAGCTGTTGTCTTTCTCATCAACATCTCACTCAAAAAAAAACTTATGTAACAAATCAAAACGTTACGATTCAAGTACTTGAACAATCAACGTCAATTCAATAGCTTCAAGCATATCCCAGTCATATCTAACCGAAACAAATAAACTGAAGGAAGCTCTTAATAATGAGTTGGTGGGTTTAATCATGTGATGCGAAGTCGGTGTCCCCAAGAATCCCTGAAAAATCTAATCTCGTCGTCTTTTTCTCGCATTAAGTTGATCATTTTTACGGTATCCCTTGTTGAACTGATCTGAGAGCTCCTCAAAGCTTCAAAGCCCACGCTGAATTTTTTGTAGTGTGGCAGAATCGGCGATAACGATCATTCCGTGTGAGCACAACCGTTTGACTCCAGCATGCCGATATGGTACGTCAGGTCAATGGGACGAATACGATCGTGCCAGAATGCTCGCCTTACTCGCAAAACAGGATCATCGTAACTTTACATGAATTCATGCTGCAGTTACGTATTCACTCAGATCTCATCATTTTTGAAAGTCGCTTATAATCTGCTGATGCGATTATATACGTGTAATTAGAAGGATTTTGTGCCAAATTCTTGTTTTATCTGATCGGTGTCTCTTCGATACACCATTGCACTCTGTTCGTCGAAACTCTCGATTACGTTCAAACAATAACAACTTCAATCCGCTAAATCTGAAACTAAACTAACATTCAAATGAATCCGAAATGTATTGACCATTCTGTAGATCACTAATGCAGTAATCGAAATCTTTAATATGTGTTCCTTAATTTCTTAGGGCAAACCGAAATTGTTTCAATTTTATTTTTTGTTGATGTTCGGTGAAGATGTTTGCTATGAACAACTTCTTGTAATGTACATATATCGGAATGAATCTCAAAACTGTGATTATTTGCCAATATTAAATAACTTATTTCAACGGATGGTCAGTTTTTTATTTTCGGCTTACAATTTTGTAAGTAGACGAATAGATCAGCAGTAAGAGTAGATAAAGGGCATGTGAAATGCCCAAGAGATACCAGGTTAGATCAACATCTCGCTTGGTAGGCAAGCAAAGTAGCTGAATAGTCTGTGCGTGATTTTACTCATCAAAAAATTACAAAATAGTTCATAAAATTTATTTGTATGCCTATAAAAGTTAACTCGCAAATAATATCGCTGTCACTAGCAAGTACTAATTGGATTGGAATGAATATTTGCAAAGCGGTGGCCTTGATTATGCATTTTTGTGTTGGCATATTTCTGGTGTGGGCGGCTACTCAGAAAATCAAATGATCATGAAATTACTGACTCTTAGTATGACAAGATGAACAAAAGTGCATTCAGTTACTATGAGTGATGACACTTCAACAACACATCTCGTCTCATAAACTATTCAACATTTATGTGTGACCGAGAGGTAATCAATGTAACAGCAATGGTCAATGTAGAAATTCAGTGCAGAACAATCCACGATAAAGCCAGATTTATGCGAATATAATCACCGTTGAAAACGTGCAGCGATTCATGTTGATCCAATTCGAATTCGCTTGAAGTCAATCAAAGTCGATGAAATTCTCAGTGACATTTGATGCTTTCAGTCGAAGTCTTCGATAAAGGAGATGAACGCGGGATCGTTACGGAAATGACCGACTGAAACACACTTTCACTTCATTATGTAACAATCTGTAATTTGCTATGTGACGATAATTTCGATTTATCGATTGGAAATGCTGATTAAATATATGATATGTAATCAACAAATCATTTGATAACCATTCTAGGGAGTTGATTTTCGGATTGAATGAATACGGAATCAAAAAACCGATATAGTATCATCCGCCGACAACTCCGACGAAATCGTTCACCCCAAATAATGAAAATCCAAAAGTTGGTTGATGAATTAAGAACCACTAGAAAATTGCTTAAGTCAACCAATAACGAAGCGAATGATGAATCTGCAAATGCTTGACCACCGATCATCTGAAAACTCATTCAAAGTGATGCTAATGAACGAAAGATGGCATTAAAAGATCTTTCTGAGCTATTCTAGTGAGCGGTTCACTGCCTTTCGATCGCTGATAATCTCGTTTGCAGTAGAACGTATTTTGCCTTATGCAACAGATGACGATTTATTGGGAGTGACTTGACATGTCAATGTCACTTCATTTCTGAAAATGACCAAGTGGAGATGATTCGTCGAGTGGAACTCAAAGAGGGAGGAATGAATATCATGTGCTGCATCAATGTGATTTTTCCACTAGTGAGGAATAATTGCTTAAATGAGTGATTGGTCTTGGCATCGCTAACGGCAAGAACATGTAAAATTAATACTGAATGAGTAGGAGGGTGATACAACGAACAAGAACACCGCCTGTTTCCCGAATCACTGCTCGATGTTGGTTCGGCTTGCTTGACAATCATTCCATGCAAAAGTTCAGCTAAAAGCAAGTGCGAAATGCTCGTACTTCTGATTAAAACAACAAACTGAGCGTTTTTCATTGCTGCTCCATTTTTCGAATTTTTCCTCAGTTTTTGATGCATCGGTCAGCGTGAATGCTTCCATTACAGCAAAATTTCGTGCGAAATTTCACATCAGCTAAACTACATGCCGAACGGCACGATGTGCTCAAACTTTTCAGTACGATAGTAAGCTCTAATTGCAGCTGAGCGCTCCCTTATGTCGTTTGATTTTCGCTTCAATTTCTATTGCACAACAAAAAATTAATTGCTATTTGTTCTGGAAAGAATCTTTGCTAAAATTCAGCCAGAAATGCTGTTTGTGGAGCTGGCGTCCAGAGGATTGGTTCCACTTGTAACATTTTCTTATCGTTCAAGGAGTGATTCATTCACCAAATGTGATTATCATTAAAGTTGATCCATTCTATTGTGGTACTACAAACCCTCTGAGGAACAACTATCTCAAGAATAAAGGATAATGCGCCATTAGTGCGAGAGAAAAAGTTTTAAAGGCCACTTTTGCATCACCCTAATGCGCAGTGAAGGATACCACTGAAGATGATTTGGTGCTCGATGAACCGTTACGATAAAAATTCATTGGTGTGATCCATAGCACTATTGTACAGTCCATGCGAACTATTGAAAAAATTCGGCACTTCGGATGCCCACCATTACGTGGGTTCTTTTGAAGTGACAGTGTTCACCCTCGAACATTTTTTGCTATCCTTCGATCCAAAAAAAAAACGATAAGCTAATACATCAAAAAGCGACATTACAATTACACCATTCTAGCTGATGCTTTCGAAGAACAATGGATTAAGTGGATTATGTGGATTAAGCTAAACCCAATATCTTCTGCTAATCATTAGCATTCTTGCATCTTTTTCCCAAGAACTCATATATTCAGGATGCAAAAGAAAATAGTCATTTTAAGCTTATTTGAAGAACATACTGAATATGAAGTCAATAACATAATGAAATTCAAGTGAATATGAGGACTATTTCGTGGAGGTTGACGCAAAGAATGCATGAAATATTGAACAAATCCTGAAACCTGCTCAAGAACATCGATCACGGTCGGTAGAAGATCAGCGACCAAAAATTTTGCCATCAAAACGGCCAGCATAATATTCGATTTGCGATCGGCTCTGCAAGCAAGATGAGATCAGTTGGTGAGTGTTAGCAGGTTGGCACAAAACAATCCTGAGAATGTTCAAATATCTTCAAATAAATCAGTTTTTGTGGTTCATTACCGCATGTTTCCTGTTTCAACATTTGGTAATCTATGTAAATCGATATTCGCTTAATACAGCCATCAATTACATCATGACTATTCTGGCGTAGCAATTTTTATTGTTTATCCTACTCTTGCTATGACTAGGGTGATTGAAATACTAAGTGCTCAAGCGCACAAACCGTCCCTTGAAAATAGAGTGTTCTTTTAGATGTGCCATCAAGAGGCTCATAATTTTAAAATTCTGATAATTCAATCAAAGCAGTTGATGGAAAATCAAACGCATCCTCGTTCGCACATTCGAATGCACATCGCATCAGTGGTCATGGTTGAACTTCAGAAGGCAACGATGGAGCACATTGAGATCACTTGAATAGAAAGCAACAAGCCTCATAGTGCTGGCTTTTTCGACATTTTCCTTGCACAACCATTTACGATTGAGAACAGCCTCACGAAGAACGATCGAAATTTGCAGTGTAAGACCAAGAAGTATCAAACATGGCACCAAACTGACGAACACTATAGCCATTCCAATGTGGTACACACCCCAATAAATAACGTTCTGCCAAATTTACCAACGATCAATATTTTGCAAATCAACATTGAAAGCCGGGTTAATGATCCGAATACTAGTGTTGTGCGGGGAGAGCAAAATGGGTCGGGGACGGGGACGGGGACATAGAGAGTTCGTGAAAATGGCCGCCACTGGAAAATGGTCCGGGACGAGGACGGGGACGGGGAGGTCGGCGACGGGGACGGGTAGGTCGGGGACGGGGACCTCGGATTTGGGGATTCCCCGCACAACACTACCGAATACGAGGTACACTTTAAAAAATTTGCATCTGGCTTTTCTCTAACGGAGAGCTGATGGAAAGAGGTCATGCGACAGCCGATAACCTCGCATATTCCTATCAACTGAAGCTCGAATCAAAGGCATGTTAGAGGACAAGTCCGCATCTCTGACCCCGTCACTTACAACAGCCAGTCGGCATTCATAAATATTTCATTGCTTCTGTGCAGAATTTATCAAAATCGCAGACAATGCTACATTCAAACGAGCTAGCTTATCACCAATTAATTTTTTAGATCAATACTGACGTTGCATTTTCATTCCATGTATGTTGGTATCACAGATCGAAATTTGGCTCAAATGTTCTTCTATATAAAAAATGATAAAGGTTGCAGAAAGGAATGTGGCATTTTTGCCATGAGACGGTATAGAATTTGCTAACCTGCGCGATTTCAGTCCTTAAAACACCCGGTTCACAGTTGCTTGAATTGCTCAGTGTTTCATTGATGATTTGAGATGAGGCGTCATCATCACAAACTGTAGTGATGCGAACTTCAAAGAAACGAGGCGCTGAGAAGAGAATGGCACCAATTGAGATGGCTGTCATAATTCGTTTCACTTTACTGCGAATAATAATCAGTTAATTTCATTTACCTCACATCAATATTTCATCACCAGAAATCCTTCCTTTAAAATTTTGTATCGCAATTGTAATGGGTTTATCAAATATGCTATTAATTTGATTAGTCTTTGTTTGATTGACAAATTAAAACAAATCGAGCAAAGACTTTTCGTCAGCGTCCAAACGTTATGATCTATGTTTTGCTTCAACGGCATGCGAAAAGCCGAATTCATGCTTCTAATTTCTTCGTTCGCTGATGACTGCGATCGCTGAGTAACATTAGGAAGTGATTCAGCTTAACCTTTTCTGAACATTGACCATATGAGTGAGCGGTTTACAAAGTGCCAAATAACGATCAATCGTTAGCGCAAGAATAACCCAAATCGCGGCAGTATGTGTTGCATTAGCTAACGTATAAACAAATGGATAGATATACACATATAATCCTTCAGATATAACACATCCGTACAGTAACGTCGGTAAACAGTACATTACAAACGCGTTGCAAAGCAATAACGTTTGCCAAATGGTCAAATATATCTGCAAATGTATCCGATTCAGGTTCATTTGAATAGGTAAAACAATGAAAAATTTGGACAAAAATTTGAGAAGAAGGGTATCCTTATCTGCATAAAAGTTGATGCATATGATGAGATATTAGCAATTTGTGTGGTTTAGAATGATGAGTGATATGATAAAGTTCTTGCAGATCAGGTGATGAAATCCTTCATAAAATATTTTGGGTTAAGTGAGCGTGTGCGGCAATCCTTCAGCTCAGACGTCTTGGAATTTAAGACGAAGTTCTTTTCCTACAGACTGACTAGATTCCGAGAGTACTGTACCTACACGTGAAATTCAGTCGAAGTGAGTTCGAATTGTCGAAATTTGTCTCCTCAAGAAAATTTCGTAACTATTGATATTACCAAATAATAATGCATAGCCGGTATGGATCTGCCCTGCTGATGAACGAAAACTCTGACGCTGAAAGTATTCAGTGGAATTCCGGTTATGATACAGATAGCCGTAAGATACCCGTTCACAATGTAAGACATTGCTTCAGGATTTATCTCACTGGATTCATCGAATTGAGTACTGTTGTTCCTCAGAGGCAACATTGCTTCGAATGCTCGTTCACCGCAAGGATCCTCAAAGTTGCGAAGATTTGCTTCCTCGAAAAAAACTTTCAAACAAATTTGCACAGAAATATCGAATAAAATAACACTATAGATGACTGAAGCGGTTGAAAGTTGATCACAAGCATGAGAATTCAATCTAACAAAACAACTCTTCATAAGCACTCATGGAGCATACCGTTGCATTCATTCGCGTAGCGTCAGTCCAATAAACTTTAGAATTCAGTTTGGTACTGACGCAAGCGAGAGAACATTTTCAAGTGAAATATTTGTTTAATTGCGTTCAATGGCAAAAACATGGAATAGCCAAACAATAAATGTAACAACGTTTGGTTGTATACTGAGAGCCATTGAGACTGGAGTTTGTGAAGTTATGTTGAAAAAGAAAATTAGATCGATGTTCAGCGTTAGACTTGTCTCGTTACGATTGTTTTTTTTGGAAATCTTTGAAGCAGAAACGAAATAGCCGAATGAATGAATGAAGAATCTTCGAATTAGGTAAGAATTGCTGTTTTAAGGAAAACCAATTCATATTGTCACTATGAATGATTGGCCTGATCGGTTGAGCATCATTTGATAGAGTGTTGCATACTTATGAATGGATTTAGCTCTTTGAAACTTCTTCGACTTATTCCTTTCGAATTTCTATTGCATAGCAGTATACATAGCGTTTTGAAAAAAAAATTTCAACATGGTGTAAAACTCGGAGTTTTTAAAAAATGCCATTTTTTGAGCGTGATCACAATCAAATGATTTTTCAATTACCTAATTGGTTTATTTGCACGACAGTTGCTATGTAATGACTGAATTTTTTTGCAGTATTTGAAGAAGCGTTAGTACGATGATGCAATGCTTTTCCAGTGATTGTTCGAAGATACATTGAAATGTAATGCCGATCGGATATGGAACCACTTGACTCTTAATGTTTGCATTGAACGATATTTGAACAAACCACTTGGGTCCTTCTGCTGAATCGACTTCAGATAATTCAAGAATCGGAAGCAATTAAGTAAAATATTGCCATATCGAGAACCGAAAGCGCACTCTAATATTAACAGTGCCCTCTTCGAGTAGCAATCCAGTCTATTGCTTGGTTCCGAATGCAACAAAAATGTGCAATTTCATGTTACGTTTGCCCATAAAGAATGCACTACTAAACGGTCATTGTTGATCATTTCGGAAGTCAAAATCGTTTACAATTTCTAGAAAAAAAAAAGCAAATAGTCAATATAGTCTCCTGAGAAACACAGTTATAAGAAAGCCTTAACTCGGTTCATTCATTTCTTAGGTTTCATTAACTTTTGTGAAAACATAGCAATAAATAACCATTCAGCACCCGATATATCTCCCCGTCCATTACATAATATCACTTATGAAATCTGCAATCCACCGTATTGGTTTCCTACATTTGCTTTATGACTTCACAAAGCAATAACCAATCCATAACAATTCCAATTAGTAAATTGCATCGTGAGTGGCATCACTCGCCATATATATAGTCGCATATTTCAATCCATTTGTAATACTCGTTATATTACTCGATAATCCTCTTTCATAAAGTAAAACTGTCGCACAAATAGTCCGTAATCCGAGGTTCTACTATATCCCATACGTAATTCGAAAGATTCTGCTTGCATCACCGTTCATCATCAGTCACATATTAATCCGTTGCCGTTTCTGTATAGCCTAAACTGCCGAAAGGATTTTTCGAATTAGTTTGAATTCTTTTCTGCGTGCGGAAACCTGTTTGACAGTGATCATCATATTTGCACTGCTTTGCATATGGCTATGATTTGTCAAATGTTTTCGTCGATATCTCACTATTTGATTTGACATCTTGATGTTGGTTTATTCTTCGCTGTTCGATTTCAGGAAAATTTGACTTTAAGAAAATCTTTGTTGATTTCAATGTTTGATTTCAAGCAAATTTCAGTAAGTTCAATTTAGCGATAAAATAATATACGTAGCGGTAAAAATGATCAGGATTAGTAATATCAAAGTTGTTGATGCTCTGATCGTGAACGAACAGTTTCTTCGCTCGCACAACACCTGACATCAACCCTAAGCGATTCCATCTCCTAAACATATCACAACTATTTCATTAATTAATCAATGGTTCGAATACATTGACTGTAAACGTGACGTTTCCATGAATAAGCCTGCTCCCTATGTAATTCGATACTTGATACAGTTCTAAAATCTTATTCGACTTTCGTTATCTTACTCCCTTTCCGTACTAACACAGCTCACAATGAGAGCTATAATACGTACCCATAGCTACGTTTCTTAGTCTCCTCAGTCGGGAGCAGTTAATTATCAGAGAATTATTGTTGTTCTGAAGTTTCTGTCGTTCTCATCATATTCGCTTGAATATTCGGCGTCACAGAGCGATCACTTCGAACAACTAGTTCAAGTAGATGGTTATGAAAATTTGCTCTCGGATTCAGTACTTTAGCGGTTCTTCTCAAAGAAGGAGAAAACAATTCTTCCGGTTTTGACATTAGTTCGCTAATTATCTCCTACCTAGAAAATACTCTCAAGTTATTCTCACAATATGTTTCGATGAACTGCCCATGGAAGAGAGAAGTGCCCAGGCGACATTTGTTTGGAAGGGTGACCGACGATTTTCACGAAAAGAATGGGCGATGCACTGCCTTAGAGCAATGGTTAGGATGCCATGATCACTGCGGTACCAATATTATTCTTGGATCAGTGAAAAAATCACGATCCAACATATTCTGAAATAAATTGCCAATCTAAAAAATGTGATCCATTCTATTTTAGTTCAATTTGAATAATTGTTGCGATACAATGAGTTATTGTCGGAATAGCTTATGCAATGAAAAACTTGTTTCCTTTAGATTATTGTTAATCTAATTGTAATCTTGCAGATCAGCTCAATGCTTTTGGTCGTGTTCATCAACAAAGTTGTGGAGCGAATTACATGTTTGAACGGATATTCGGAAAGAAAAAACTTTGAATTTTGATGAGTTTATTTTGAGTCAAAGTTAGGCGTTTCTCAACTACGTATCCATTCAACAGAGTACACTGAAATGTAGCAAAAATCTAGGCACTAAACAGTTGTTTTTCAGTAGATCAGTCGAGACTGATTCATAGATATACGAACGTTAGTGAGTGCAAAAAGATTGCGGAATGAGCAATCAATGTTAATTGATTTAAGAACATTTATTGTGATGATTGCTATGCTTGAGTGTTCGTCACATTCCAGCCATTCAATTGTTCATTCCTATTGTTCGAATTTGAGCCCTTCCCATGCAAGCATCAATTCCAAATGATTTAATCAATATTCTTGACTTTCACACATCGCATTATGTTTTCACCTTGATTCCGCTAATTCATTACAGTTTTCTGCCATCTTTCAATGACTTTATGAAGTGTCAGAAATGAAGCGGTTGCGAACACACATTTTAAGACTGGCGCTGTTTTCAGGTCGGCATCATACCTGCTCTTATCATTAAATTCTTCTTATCATTCCGATGGTGACACCGACATCGATGAATTTCGATACTACTGGCACGTTGACTAATTCTCTTGGAGGAAATGCCACACATGATCAAGATCCAAATGAGGCACACGAAAAGAAACTAAGAATGATTATCTATGTGTTGGACGGGTATGTGACGTTTATTTTTATCACGCTGGGAGTCAGTCTCAACAGTTTGAGTATGATGGTTTTCAATCAAATGAATCGTGGCAAATCATCGATTGCACAGTACTACCTGGTTCGTTTCTCTCGGTTGTTTAACGAGCACCTGAAAATAACTTCATTCCACCACCAGAAGCAATAACAACATTTGCGGTTTCCATATTCCGTCAATCAAAAACGACTATTAACGCCAATAGGGAATTTCTCCGTTCAAGTGAAGTACACTCTTTATGTCGTTTCAAAAATAAAAAAATCGCTCACTTTATAGACATCATTCGATGAATGACGCTTTTATAATGATTACATAGAGTGCATAAAACGTCCGAAATAAATTCGTTCAAGTTGAAATTGAATTTTGAAGCAAGCAAGCAATGTTCAGATGATTTTGTTGATCTGTCAGTCAGCACTACTGTGTAATTGCTTCCTGATGTACTGCTTACCAACAATGATTCACGGTGATACACAAATACCTGGCTCATATTCACTCGTTATCCTGTTGGCACATGCATTGTCCGGGCCATTTTATGTTTCGATCACATGGATTGTTCTTGCGCTTACAATTGAACGTTATTTTGCGCTTTGCAACCCTCTCAAATACAGAGCGTTTGCCACCAAAAGGTTACGTCTTCGCTCTTTAATTGTTCATCTTTCTGAGACTCATTTCACTGCTCATTCTCATTTCTACTTTTTACATTTTTATTCATTTTAACTGAGTCTTACCCACTCTGCCTGAATCATTTCTGTTCTCGTCAAAAAATGATATCATTCCGTCTCTCATCATTGCAATCGCCCATAGCAATATATCCTCTTTCTTTATCCAACAAACTTAATGTTTTTCGGAGAACTTGTGTTTGTTTAATTGTTTGTGATCAATCTCAGTAGAGCAATTACGCATTACTCCACAACCACGTCACCAGTAATGAAAAGAAGATTTTCAGAACAGTGATCATCCACTGATATTCCAGTGAAAATATCTCATTTAAAATTTCCGTTTCCAAAATACAACAAAATTACAGTCGAGTGAAACGAATTCTGTTCGGTGTGTTGATAGCGGCATTTCTCTTCACACTTCCTCGTCTTTTTGAATACAGACCTGCAACGATATGTACTAATGACAACACAACCTCATCTCACCTTCCTAATACTTCTCCAAACAACTGTTATCTCACACTTGTTAGCACTGAATTTTTTCAGGTCGCCAACCAGTTCTTTTCATTTGTTTCATTTCTAATTTTAAATTTCTCAACAAACTCAGCAGCTGATTTTGTTTTAGTGATACGCACCGAATCTCATACAGTAACATATCGCTATGATTGATATCATTTGAAAACGGATTTGATTCCCTTCGCGATGCACTCAGCAACCAATGATCATAAATCTTCGCGAATTAGTCATTCAAAATGACTGATAATCATTAGATTACGTTACGCTTAATGATTTGTAGCTGAGTAAGAAAGCCATAATTTCACTGATGAGCCATAAGTTTTAGATCGTAAGAACTGCTTTTCAGAGTGAAATTTATTGGACTGTTTATCACATATATATGGTGATGGTGTTCGTTACCGTAACACCATCGATAATCATTTTGACGCTAACATTTCGAATCACATGCTTCTTACGTACGGCTCGCCGTGAACGCCAGAACCTCCGCGGCAGCGAGCAAAGTGAACGTAAAACACTGAGTAGCTCTTCCAAGTAAGAATTGCATGGCATAATCCTTAGAATTTCCTCAAGCTGCTTGATACTTCAAGATAAAATTTTTATTGCATTTGAATTATCGGTAAACATTGTCGAAGTTTTGACAGAATTTATATGCAAAGAATCAAATAATCAACATGTCAATTCAAATACGTCAACAAAAACAACCTAATAATTTCAGAGAAGAACGTGAACCAAACATAATGATCATAATGATTGCTGCTAAATTCGCATTATCTGATCCGCTACCAATGATCGAGAGTGTATGCTTTTTAATTGCTTTCATTGGAACGCTTCATTGAGTCAGAGATCAGCATTTTGCATTCACGTAAATTGATAACGATGAGAATGATGTCTTGACTGACCGATACATTTCGGAAACGCATAGTGAATTGAACTGACAATACATTCAAGCTTCGTCTTAGCAAATCTCCGTTCAGCAGATACAAGAAGTAATGCACAAAACCTGTATGAGCCCAGTTGATGCCAAATTAATCCCAATTCCCACGCAGTACTGTTCTAAGCGTGTTAACACAAAAGAATTCTGATATTCCGTTAATTTGCGTTCATTCACAAAAAACTCTTTAAGGCAAAATATACCAGCCAAACAGAAATTCTCATTGATTTTATGGCACTTCCATATGTCACTTCCGTTGATACTATGAATTGATATTGTAACAATCATTGCTACAATGTCCATCGCGATACAATTCATTTACGTTACCTCATCATTGAATAATGCACCCCTCGGATCAACGGACACATAAAGCACTGTGTCAAACCCGAACGTGTGTATGAAAAAGGTGCGAAGAGGTAAAGTTTAAAAGTGGCCGTTCAACTTGCGATCGGAAAACTCGGATCACTACAGCTTCTTTCTTCTCGATTCATAATGACAGCGGAAAGGCCATATTCCAACTGCAACATCAACGAAAATGATTTCAAAGTTCAACTAAGCATACACACTAGATGATTCATAAGCCCGCAAACGTATAAGATAAGAAGAGCGTTTTTTAATAGCGAAAACGCCAGTCAGAGCTCTTGTGCTATTTTTGCCAAGGAAAATGTCATTGAGCATGTCGTTACACTGTAGCGCTATGAAAGGGAATGTCAGGATCTTGTTCAAACTCTCCATGAGGATGTATAAAATCTAATATGCTTATTTAAGGGGAGGGGGGTGATCAAGCCTTGAACTACGTTACGGCAAAACTGCGGATATTTTTCGATTCACCCAACTAGTAGTACATGCATTTTTAATAAGATCGCGAAAACCGCAGTATATTTATGTCAGTACAATACAAGTATAGTACAACATACTTTTTGGAGATGTACTGCAATACAATGCATTCGTTCGTAAGCAGTCGGGGTGTGCGCGTGTGATTTGTTGCAGTTTGTAAAATGCATCAATTCGATGCATAGCAGCTGCATCCGAAAACAGTACATTTCTTATCTATTATGCATTTCCGAGATGCATCGCTCATTCAAGATATTATATCGACAAGTTGAGACCAAACTTTTTCACTGATTTATTACAACGCATCCAATAGCGTTCAACTAACATGCTCATTATTATGGGCAGCTTAAGCATTTTCTCAGCCGATATACTCGAGTTGATGAAAAGTTGAATGTTGATGCGAGAACAGTTCAGAAGAAGAACTGGTTCATTTCAGTGGGTGATGAGACATATATGGTATCATTCAAACACAGAGAGTGTCATTTCGTTAATTATTTTTCATTGCAACTAATTGTACTCCTTTTTGCATTCGATTTATTTTTTACAAATGTGTTTCTACTGATTTTTTTTTTGCGCCTGATTTTGGTGAATTGTTGTACACAGTAAAAAAAAAGCACGTAGTTGCGCTCCTGGTATGATGATGCTGGATAATATGTCCTAGTTAATACAACAGTATTGAAAGTTATGAATAATTGGGTAAATGAAACTGTTCTGTTTGATAACTCTTCATTGTTGTGAACGAACAAAACAAGATTAAAAATGGAACCAAATCAGCAAGTATGAGTAGCGAAACAAAGTCAACAACATCGAATAGAATCAACAACAACAAATGATAATGATATGAAATTCAAAGAAAAATAGTCGTATCAAATAAAATCACCAAAAACAACAGCAGCTAGTACCAAATAATCAACACTGATTATAATATGAAACTTTAAAATCAATTATGGTAATATTAGATCAACAATGATGAATAATTCGTCGAACAGCAAACTCCAATGGTTAATGAGGAGATTACTGTCGAGTTGACCGACAGTTAGAAATAGTGATCAAGACCAACAATGGCGAGCGCGAGAAAGGTAAACAAGGTTGATCAGCTTTTAGTTTAGTTTGTATGATCCTGAGTGAATTGAGCGCTTTTTTCGGGTGACCATATTTTCTGCTTGCTTCAAAATTAACAGCAGTTGCCTACGGCGGATAACTCATTTCATAGAATGAGCATTTTTTCGGCTCTACGTGCTTTTACAAATTTATGTTTATTAAAATTCCTCGTCCTTGACATTGCTGCTTAATGTCGGTCAACTTGTGTGTGCTAAAAAACAGTGATTTCATTATTAACCATTTAGAGCTCAGATTCCATTCAATGTTGTTATCGCTGTTGACATTGTTTCGATATCTCTACTTGATGAGTTTGTTTTATTTTTGATCTTGCTTCGCTCATTCATAGCAGTAAACAGTGAACAGCTTAATTTACCGAGTTATTCACAAATTTTGGTACCATCCGTTATAAAACTCCACCCCAGCTCACTTTCTTCTGTCACACCAAGAGCGATACTGCCTGCTTATTTCCACTTTACAAAGATAGATTCACCAAAATCAGACACAAAGCAAGATTAAGCATAAGAAATACTTTTGAAAAAAATAATCTACAAAACGAAAAAAGAGTAAAATTAGATGCAGCAAAAAATATTCGCCTATCTAGCAGAACAACTTCGCTTATCAATTTTATCTTTAGCTGCTTACTTTTCGCTAACCATACTGAAGATTCGAAATGCTCATTTGAAGTAAACTAAAACCTTCACATTCTTTACAGCTCATAGGTGCGGTTGCACCCGAAGAATCACCAGCCATGTTGGCCTTATTCGCAAGTGTTGGTAATCTTTTAGTGATATTCTGCAATTCCGTGAATTTTTTCCTATTCTACGCATCCGGTCATCGATTCCGGACTGAATGTAGGAAGATGTTTTGTATCGAAGAGCCGAAAACGCCAAGCTGGTTTGAGAGCGACGAATCATGGTCAGTTTAACTTCTTGCTGCAAAATAATTGTTATCGAACAGATGTTGACTGGCGAGTAGATTTAGATCAGATTATTGTTGTCCCGTACACCAACTTTCTGATATTACGGAAGTTGCATCTGCATTCGTTCCGAAGAGACTGCATCTACTGAATTCACAATTTGTCATTCCAGCATGTATAAATGCGCTGCCTGATCACACATCTAATGTACCGTAATCGAAGATGCAGCATCTAATTCATACGCGAATCTGCTTCTGAGTGGACTCTCACCTTTCCATCAATCGAAATATAGCGATGAATGGAAAAAATATCAAAGGATTTCACCCAAGCGCATTCAAATGTATCCTTTCCAGGAGATCACGATCGACAGCAAAGAGCATCGATCTGACTGATGTTTCAATCGGAAAATGCTCCACTGTCAGTACGCTTCCAACTCCTGGAAGAGACACACTTCTGAGCAGTAAACAAAACGAGCATTTTGTATATGTTTAACTGACAAATGTTAATCTAAACTTACTCTCTGTGCGACAAACCATCACCTTCAAAACTCTTTCTGTGCATCAATTACACCCACGTTGACAATTCAGTTGTTCACTTTCAATTTATTTCCACCAACAACACACCGATAAGTTACGACCCTACTAAGCAAGAGGAATTGAATGTCCACGTAAATCTGAGTCTTCAGCCAATTCGTCTCTTTGATGATACAGTATAAAATCAACGTTGAATTTGACAAAACAAACGACTAGGATTGGACAATGAGAAAAACATTTGAATATTCCAATGCTGAGCGTGAATTTCCGGTGTAGTACAAATCGAACGGTTATTATTCTCATCCTGCACGCTTGAACGCTATCTTTTATTTGTTACACATACAGTTCACCTATTCAATCATTTGCATTTGTATGTTTCTCATTCATCTGTTTTGCCATTAGTTTCAATTTTATTTTATGCCAATGATTATTATTATTCAACAAATCCGAAACAATGCATCAATAAAGTAACAAGTGACAATCACAGTGAAACCAATCAGAAATAAAATCATTTGATATGAAAATTGAAGGAATATTTCATTGTAATCGACTCATATCTGTTTGATTAAATAATAGTAATGGTTCAATTCAGTTCGTGATGTCTCTGTTGTTCATCAACATCTGTTATTCGTTTTTGGTGTGCGTTTGACGACGTGACACAGAATAAAGAGTCAACTTCTCACAATCTTCAAAGAGCTCATCATCTGCTGCGGCGAATCGTGCAGCTAAGTGACTTGTGTCGATCTGAAATCCATTTCTGATCGACACAAGTCACTTAGCTGCACGATTCGCCGCAGCAGATGATGAGCTCTTTGAAGATTGTGAGAAGTTGACTCTTTATTCTGTGTCACGTCGTCAAACGCACACCAAAAACGAATAACAGATGTTGATGAACAACAGAGACATCACGAACTGAATTGAACCATTACTATTATTTAATCAAACAGATATGAGTCGATTACAATGAAATATTCCTTCAATTTTCATATCAAATGATTTTATTTCTGATTGGTTTCACTGTGATTGTCACTTGTTACTTTATTGATGCATTGTTTCGGATTTGTTGAATAATAATAATCATTGGCATAAAATAAAATTGAAACTAATGCCAAAACAGATGAATGAGAAACATACAAATGCAAATGATTGAATTGGTGAACTGTATGTGTAACAAATAAAAACTAGCGTTCAAGCGTGTAGGATGAGAATAATAACCGTTCGATTTGTACTACACCGGAAATTCACGCTCAGCATTAGAATATTCAAATGTTTTTCTCATTGTCCAATCCTAGTCGTTTGTTTTGTCAAATTCAACGTTGACGATTTTATACTGTATCATCAAAGAGACGAATTGGCTGAAGACTCAGATTTACGTGGACATTCATTCCTCTTGCTTAGTAGGGTCGTAACTTATCGGTGTGTTGTTGGTGGAAATAAATTGAAAGTGAACAACTGAATTGTCAACGTGGGTGTAATTGATGCACAGAAAGAGTTTTGAAGATGATGGTTTGTCGCACAGAGAGTAAGTTTAGATTAACATTTGTCAGTTAAACATATACAAAATGCTCCTTTTGTTTACTGCTCAGAAGTGTGTCTCTTCCAGGAGTTGGAAGCGTACTGACAGTGGAGCATTTTCCGATTGAAACATCAGTCAGATCGATGCTCTTTGCTGTCGATCGTGATCTCCTGGAAAGGATACATTTGAATGCGCTTGGGTGAAATCCTTTGATATTTTTTCCATTCATCGCTATATTTCGATTGATGGAAAGGTGAGAGTCCACTCAGAAGCAGATTCGCGTATGAATTAGATGCTGCATCTTCGATTACGGTACATTAGATGTGTGATCAGGCAGCGCATTTATACATGCTGGAATGACAAATTGTGAATTCAGTAGATGCAGTCTCTTCGGAACGAATGCAGATGCAACTTCCGTAATATCAGAAAGTTGGTGTACGGGACAACAATAATCTGATCTAAATCTACTCGCCAGTCAACATCTGTTCGATAACAATTATTTTGCAGCAAGAAGTTAAACTGACCATGATTCGTCGCTCTCAAACCAGCTTGGCGTTTTCGGCTCTTCGATACAAAACATCTTCCTACATTCAGTCCGGAATCGATGACCGGATGCGTAGAATAGGAAAAAATTCACGGAATTGCAGAATATCACTAAAAGATTACCAACACTTGCGAATAAGGCCAACATGGCTGGTGATTCTTCGGGTGCAACCGCACCTATGAGCTGTAAAGAATGTGAAGGTTTTAGTTTACTTCAAATGAGCATTTCGAATCTTCAGTATGGTTAGCGAAAAGCAAGCAGCTAAAGATAAAATTGATAAGCGAAGTTGTTCTGCTAGATAGGCGAATATTTTTTGCTGCATCTAATTTTACTCTTTTTTCGTTTTGTAGATTATTTTTTTCAAAAGTATTTCTTATGCTTAATCTTGCTTTGTGTCTGATTTTGGTGAATCTATCTTTGTAAAGTGGAAATAAGCAGGCAGTATCGCTCTTGATGTGACAGAAGAAAGTGAGGTGGGGTGGAGTTTTATAACGGATGGTACCAAAATTTGTGAATAACTCGGTAAATTAAGCTGTTCACTGTTTACTGCTATGAATGAGTGAAGCAAGATCAAAAATAAAACAAACTCATCAAGTAGAGATATCGAAACAATGTCAACAGCGATAACAACATTGAATGGAATTTGAGCTCTAAATGGTTAATAATGAAATCACTGTTTTTTAGCACACACAAGTTGACCGACATTAAGCAGCAATGTCAAGGACGAGGAATTTTAAAAAACATAAATTTGTAAAAGCACGTAGAGCCGAAAAAATGCTCATTCTATGAAATGAGTTATCCGCCGTAGGCAACTGCTGTTAATTTTGAAGCAAGCAGAAAATATGGTCACCCGAAAAAAGCGCTCAATTCACTCAGGATCATACAAACTAAACTAAAAGCTGATCAACCTTGTTTACCTTTCTCGCGCTCGCCATTGTTGGTCTTGATCACTATTTCTAACTGTCGGTCAACTCGACAGTAATCTCCTCATTAACCATTGGAGTTTGCTGTTCGACGAATTATTCATCATTGTTGATCTAATATTACCATAATTGATTTTAAAGTTTCATATTATAATCAGTGTTGATTATTTGATACTAGCTGCTGTTGTTTTTGGTGATTTTATTTGATACGATTATTTTTCTTTGAATTTCATATCATTATCATTTGTTGTTGTTGATTCTATTCGATGTTGTTGACTTTGTTTCGCTACTCATACTTGCTGATTTGGTTCCATTTTTAATCTTGTTTTGTTCGTTCACAACAATGAAGAGTTATCAAACAGAACAGTTTCATTTACCCAATTATTCATAACTTTCAATACTGTTGTATTAACTAGGACATATTATCCAGCATCATCATACCAGGAGCGCAACTACGTGCTTTTTTTTTACTGTGTACAACAATTCACCAAAATCAGGCGCAAAAAACAATAAATCAGTAGAAACACATTTGTAAAAAATAAATCGAATGCAAAAAAGAGTACAATTAGTTGCAGCGAAAAATAATTAACGAAATGACACTCTCTGTGTTTGAATGATACCATATATGTCTCATCACCCACTGAAATGAACCAGTTCTTCTTCTGAACTGTTCTCGCATCAACATTCAACTTTTCATCAACTCGAGTATATATGCTGAGAAAATGCTTAAGCTGCCCATAATAATGAGCATGTTAGTTGAACGCTATTGGATGCGTTGTAATAAATCAGTGAAAAAGTTTGGTCTCAACTTGCCGATATAATATCTTGAATGAGCGATGCATCTCGGAAATGCATAATAGATAAGAAATGTACTGTTTTCGGATGCAGCTGCTATGCATCGAATTGATGCATTTTACAAACTGCAACAAATCACACGCGCACACCCCGACTGCTTACGAACGAATGCATTGTATTGCAGTACATCTCCAAAAAGTATGTTGTACTATACTTGTATTGTACTGACATAAATATACTGCGGTTTTCGCGATCTTATTAAAAATGCATGTACTACTAGTTGGGTGAATCGAAAAATATCCGCAGTTTTGCCGTAACGTAGTTCAAGGCTTGATCACCCCCCTCCCCTTAAATAAGCATATTAGATTTTATACATCCTCATGGAGAGTTTGAACAAGATCCTGACATTCCCCTTCATAGCGCTACAGTGTAACGACATGCTCAATGACATTTTCCTTGGCAAAAATAGCACAAGAGCTCTGACTGGCGTTTTCGCTATTAAAAAACGCTCTTCTTATCTTATACGTTTGCGGGCTTATGAATCATCTAGTGTGTATGCTTAGTTGAACTTTGAAATCATTTTCGTTGATGTTGCAGTTGGAATATGGCCTTTCCGCTGTCATTATGAATCGAGAAGAAAGAAGCTGTAGTGATCCGAGTTTTCCGATCGCAAGTTGAACGGCCACTTTTAAACTTTACCTCTTCGCACCTTTTTCATACACACGTTCGGGTTTGACACAGTGCTTTATGTGTCCGTTGATCCGAGGGGTGCATTATTCAATGATGAGGTAACGTAAATGAATTGTATCGCGATGGACATTGTAGCAATGATTGTTACAATATCAATTCATAGTATCAACGGAAGTGACATATGGAAGTGCCATAAAATCAATGAGAATTTCTGTTTGGCTGGTATATTTTGCCTTGAAGAGTTTTTTGTGAATGAACGCAAAGTAACGGAATATCAGAATTCTTTTGTGTTAGCACGCTTAGAACAGTACTGCGTGGGAATTGGGATTAATTTGGCATCCACTGGGCTCATACAGGTTTTGTGCATTACTTCTTGTATCTGCTGAACGGAGATTTGCTAAGACGAAGCTTGAATGTATTGTCAGTTCAATTCACTATGCGTTTCCGAAATGTATCGGTCAGTCAAGACATCATTCTCATCGTTATCAATTTACGTGAATGCAAAATGCTGATCTCTGACTCAATGAAGCGAAAGCAATTAAAAAGCATACACTCTCGATCATTGGTAACGGATCAGATAATGCGAATTTAGCAGCAATCATTATGATCATTATGTTTGGTTCACGTTCTTCTCTGAAATTATTAGGTTGTTTTTGTTGACGTATTTGAATTGACATGTTGATTATTTGATTCTTTGCATATAAATTCTGTCAAAACTTCGACAATGTTTACCGATAATTCAAATGCAATAAAAATTTTATCTTGAAGTATCAAACAGCTTGAGGAAATTCTAAGGATTATGCCATGCAATTCTTACTTGGAAGAGCTACTCAGTGTTTTACGTTCACTTTGCTCGCTGCCGCGGAGGTTCTGGCGTTCACGGCGAGCCGTACGTAAAAAGCATGTGATTCGAAATGTTAGCGTCAGAATGATTATCGATGGTGTTACGGTAACGAACACCATCACCATATATATGTGATAAACAGTCCAATAAATTTCACTCTGAAAAGCAAGTTCTTACGATCTAAAACTTATGGCTCATCAGTGAAATTATGGCTTTCTTACTCAGCTACAAATCATTAAGCGTAACGTAATCTAATGATTATCAGTCATTTTGAATGACTAATTCGCGAAGATTTATGATCATTGGTTGCTGAGTGCATCGCGAAGGGAATCAAATCCGTTTTCAAATGATATCAATCATAGCGATATGTTACTGTATGAGATTCGGTGCGTATCACTAAAACAAAATCAGCTGCTGAGTTTGTTGAGAAATTTAAAATTAGAAATGAAACAAATGAAAAGAACTGGTTGGCGACCTGAAAAAATTCAGTGCTAACAAGTGTGAGATAACAGTTGTTTGGAGAAGTATTAGGAAGGTGAGATGAGGTTGTGTTGTCATTAGTACATATCGTTGCAGGTCTGTATTCAAAAAGACGAGGAAGTGTGAAGAGAAATGCCGCTATCAACACACCGAACAGAATTCGTTTCACTCGACTGTAATTTTGTTGTATTTTGGAAACGGAAATTTTAAATGAGATATTTTCACTGGAATATCAGTGGATGATCACTGTTCTGAAAATCTTCTTTTCATTACTGGTGACGTGGTTGTGGAGTAATGCGTAATTGCTCTACTGAGATTGATCACAAACAATTAAACAAACACAAGTTCTCCGAAAAACATTAAGTTTGTTGGATAAAGAAAGAGGATATATTGCTATGGGCGATTGCAATGATGAGAGACGGAATGATATCATTTTTTGACGAGAACAGAAATGATTCAGGCAGAGTGGGTAAGACTCAGTTAAAATGAATAAAAATGTAAAAAGTAGAAATGAGAATGAGCAGTGAAATGAGTCTCAGAAAGATGAACAATTAAAGAGCGAAGACGTAACCTTTTGGTGGCAAACGCTCTGTATTTGAGAGGGTTGCAAAGCGCAAAATAACGTTCAATTGTAAGCGCAAGAACAATCCATGTGATCGAAACATAAAATGGCCCGGACAATGCATGTGCCAACAGGATAACGAGTGAATATGAGCCAGGTATTTGTGTATCACCGTGAATCATTGTTGGTAAGCAGTACATCAGGAAGCAATTACACAGTAGTGCTGACTGACAGATCAACAAAATCATCTGAACATTGCTTGCTTGCTTCAAAATTCAATTTCAACTTGAACGAATTTATTTCGGACGTTTTATGCACTCTATGTAATCATTATAAAAGCGTCATTCATCGAATGATGTCTATAAAGTGAGCGATTTTTTTATTTTTGAAACGACATAAAGAGTGTACTTCACTTGAACGGAGAAATTCCCTATTGGCGTTAATAGTCGTTTTTGATTGACGGAATATGGAAACCGCAAATGTTGTTATTGCTTCTGGTGGTGGAATGAAGTTATTTTCAGGTGCTCGTTAAACAACCGAGAGAAACGAACCAGGTAGTACTGTGCAATCGATGATTTGCCACGATTCATTTGATTGAAAACCATCATACTCAAACTGTTGAGACTGACTCCCAGCGTGATAAAAATAAACGTCACATACCCGTCCAACACATAGATAATCATTCTTAGTTTCTTTTCGTGTGCCTCATTTGGATCTTGATCATGTGTGGCATTTCCTCCAAGAGAATTAGTCAACGTGCCAGTAGTATCGAAATTCATCGATGTCGGTGTCACCATCGGAATGATAAGAAGAATTTAATGATAAGAGCAGGTATGATGCCGACCTGAAAACAGCGCCAGTCTTAAAATGTGTGTTCGCAACCGCTTCATTTCTGACACTTCATAAAGTCATTGAAAGATGGCAGAAAACTGTAATGAATTAGCAGAATCAAGGTGAAAACATAATGCGATGTGTGAAAGTCAAGAATATTGATTAAACCATTTGGAATTGATGCTTGCATGGGAAGGGCTCAAATTCGAACAATAGGAATGAACAATTGAATGGCTGGAATGTGACGAACACTCAAGCATAGCAATCATCACAATAAATGTTCTTAAATCAATTAACATTGATTGCTCATTCCGAAATCTTTTTGCACTCACTAACGTTCGTATATCTATGAATCAGTCTCAACTAATCTACTGAAAAACAACTGTTTAATGCCTAGATTTTTGCTACATTTCAGTGTACTCTGTTGAATGGATACGTAGTTGAGAAACGCCTAACTTTGACTCAAAATAAACTCATCAAAATTCAAAGTTTTTTCTTTCCGAATATCCGTTCAAACATGTAATTCGCTCCACAACTTTGTTGATGAACACGACCAAAAGCATTGAGCTGATCTGCAAGATTACAATTAGATTAACAATAATCTAAAGGAAACAAGTTTTTCATTGCATAAGCTATTCCGACAATAACTCATTGTATCGCAACAATTATTCAAATTGAACTAAAATAGAATGGATCACATTTTTTAGATTGGCAATTTATTTCAGAATATGTTGGATCGTGATTTTTTCACTGATCCAAGAATAATATTGGTACCGCAGTGATCATGGCATCCTAACCATTGCTCTA